>JAVGVS010000092.1:497500-675975 GCA_032718565.1 Distichodus sexfasciatus | reverse complement strand
CCCTCTCTCCCTCTCTCTCTCTCTCTCTCTCTCTCTCTCTGATTTTCTGCGTCTCCTCTGTCCCTTTTGTTCTTTTAGTCCTGGTCTTATTAATTGAATCTTAAAGTGACCTTCTGCCCGTATTGATCTGCATCAGAAATATTTTGCCCTGCTCAAGGTCGCGGTGCTGACATGCTCGGGGGCTGCGCAGTATCGACGGGATGATACACAGCCACCTCACAGGGGCCCGATAGTGCTGAGAGGGCAGGAACAGTCAGGAGGTCACTGCAGCCGCTGCAAGAAAACAAGACCCTCCATTTACAGCTCGGCCCGTAGTGGACGCTCAGCGTAGGGACGAGGGATGTAAGGGCGTGGATCCAAAGTTTTACCGCAATTTGCTGTTATATTGATGGATGGACAGCTGTTCAACGTCTGTCGCTATCACAAAGTCTGAGAAGCTTTTCATTTGATTCAGTTCAGGAGGCAGTGTCGGATATGAGATCACATGCTGATGTAGTATCAAATCCATTCATATCAAATCACAAAAAGCAAGTAAAATATTCGGAAAGCACAGTGAAATCGGAAATCATATCAGCGTTTTTAAGTCATCGTGCCCATGCTGTTTTATGTCGGAAAGGTAGCGTTTGTGCCGGGCATGTCCAGAGTCCGAGGTGCGATTTTATACGTCCCGCGGCCTCTGCCTTAAAATGTGTGGCGTTATTTTGCGTCCAGTGGAAAGTTCGCAAGCAAAATCTCTTGTCTTCTCATGCTCAACTCTGCCTGCACGTGCGGAAATCTTTTAACTCACTAAATTGTGTGTTTGCTCGCACGTGGGCTGTGTCCCGAGCCATGACTGGCTCACTTAATAGTATGGTAGGAAAGGTGCTCTTATCTGAGGAAAAACTGGCTGTTCATTAGTGCCCTGGAGAACCGTTTTATGCTGTTCAAAGTTCTTTGGAGAACTGAATGCA
Organism: Distichodus sexfasciatus; assembly: GCA_032718565.1. Taxonomy (NCBI): domain Eukaryota; kingdom Metazoa; phylum Chordata; class Actinopteri; order Characiformes; family Distichodontidae; genus Distichodus; species Distichodus sexfasciatus. The sequence continues at coordinate 675,025 of JAVGVS010000092.1, read as the reverse complement.
AAAAAGAGTTCTGTAAGTAACACCGTACATCATTTTCAGTGCTTTTTTATCACTTTATGTTAAAGTTTGACCTTAGTGACTACTGACTCTACGTCTAACCTGCTGATTTACTTGTGGTTGTGTAGAAATGGTTTTGGTTATGGTGTAATTTAGTGCTGGGCGATATGACGATATATATCGTGGGGACGATAGAAAAGTGTCTATCGTCCTATTTCTCTTCTATCATTTCTATCGTTTCTAACCTAATTTTATCAATTACTAAAGAAAATATTGCATTAAATAGGCTATGACAAATGTATGATAATGTCTTGTCGCTATGCAATGCATACTCTACCCTTTATATAAGTGATAATCAAGAGTAAAAATGAACTTTTTCGCAAAGAAACTCCGTCTTGTGGTTTTGCGACATGACGCTTTACGTTGTTGCGACATGCTTTACGACATGCTTTACGCTAATTAACTCGTGAGTGCTTAAAGATGGAGACGCAAGAGGTTGAAGATGAATGCCCGGAGTCGCAACAAATTGAAACTGCTATGCAGGCAGCAGCCCAAGAAGTACTTTTACCGAAACGTGGGGGTACGTCAGTGATTTGGTTGCATTTTGGCTTCAAGAGCTCCGACACGGAGCAGAAGACAGTCATGTGCAAACTCTGCCAAAAGACTGTTTCCGCGCCCGACGCTAACACAACAAACCTCTTTTACCACTTGAAGAAGGTCCACGAAAAAGAATACGGGAGAATCGAAGAAATGCGACGTAAAGAAAGTTGTGAAACAGCGCCATAAAGAAATCACATGTGCCATCTTGCATTACATTTGTAAAGGCATGACCCCCGTGTATGCAGTTGAGAAGGGTAGCTTCCGAGACCTCGTCAAAGTCCTTGACCCGAGGTACGTTATGCCCAAAATGTGAAGGCTACTGTAGCTCTACCTCCACCACATCTGTTGTCATTTGATACATTTATATTGCTAAACTAAAATGTATTTTTCTCATTTGTGACAGTTCAGTTAAATGTCACTTCAAAATAAAGTTGCAAAAAAAAGTATGCAATGATATTTTTGTCAAACTTTTCAGAGAATAACTGAAAACGTACTTTATTGTGGTATATCGTAATATATATCGTTATCGTGATATAAAATAATCCATATCGTGATATATGATTTTTCCATATCGCCCAGCACTAGTGTAATTTTTAATAGTAACAGCTGATATCTGCCACTGCCTTCTAGACAGATCAGTTATTAATGTGCAATTTATATAAAGTAATTTATAAATTGTTTTACCAAACACTACGTTTAAATAAATTGAACTAATTATTACATGTTGCACATAATGAACACGTTCATTAAAAAATCTTCATGATAAATTGTCCTGCAAGGAACCAGTGAGTAAAAGAAGGTTCCCTCATGGCATCACTGTGCAGAACCACTTTTGGTTGTAATATTTTTTAAGAGTCTACCTTTCTGTGCGGTAGTATGCATCTCAGGAAATAGCCGGGATTGTAGCTTAACGGCTCTCTGCGCACTAGGTAGTGCACATGGAGTGTCACACGTGTCCTCTTTGACTGATACACCACATAGGGCGGGAAGTGGCTTTCTTTTTCTTCAAATTTCCACTACGCTTCAAAGTTCCGCCCTTGCTCGAATCTGCTTTCACGCCCCCTTGACTTGGCATTTTGTTAGAAACTATGTCGTTATTTTTGTGCCAAAATTCTAAGCAGCAGTGGAACAAACAAAATATCTTAAAATAAAAATAGCTCAACTCTGCCTTCCTCAGTTATCAGCATCAGCTGACAGAAGCGTGAAAAATATCAAATATCGACATCGGCCAAGAATTCCCATATCGTACGTCCCTATAAATAAAATATCATTTGACGTTTCTGTCCCTGAGCTCACCTAGACATTAAAGCGAAAAATAGTTGTAATAAATGTGCATGATGTCTGATCGATATTCTCATTTTAGATCGATGCTCTGGGCTCGATCATCCGATCACGTATTGATGTAGAAGGATGTATCGTTACACCCCGTGGGGAGAAGTCGATGAGGTTGCCGTCATGCCAGGAAGATGGAAGCGAAGGTGCGCAGATTTGTCAAACGAGTGCTGAGTCCGGTGCCTATCCTGCGCTGTTTCAGCTGTTTATGGCTTGACAGACTGAGATTCACCTCAAATCAGCTCCCAGAAGATCTGACACATCAGCAGCACGCCGGACGGTGCACCGGGCGTTTTTTTTCTCTCCTTTTTGCTCGTAATGTTCATTCAAAACATTTATCCTCCCCATCTTTGAAGCGAAAACCATCATCTTCAGCTGCAGTCGGATAAAAAAAAAAAAAAAAAAAAACCAGCCAGAACCTCGGCCTCCACTTAGTCATGACAAACGGCGTTTGGCGCCCATCGCTATCTAGGGGTCAGCCGACGCAGGACGCCTCGCGCTTGGCACCTCACACTTCCCGTTTCGCGCTTCGCAGCTGATTTGGGCGACGGAGACGGCACTCACTCACTTGTTGCCTGGAGACGCTTTCTTTTTCCTCTTCTCTCTCTCTCTCTCTCTCTCTCTATCTCCATCTCCGACTCTCCCTCTTCCTTCTCCTTCTCTCGACTGCCCACTCTCGCTCCAAATAAAAAGCACCATCTGCCGCCGCGGCGCCGCGTTCCGCATGGGAGTGCACTTTTGCCCGGCTAATGAACCGCTCCAGGACGCCCCGAAGTTTACCGCTCTCCCGGCGAACTTCTTTTTCTCTCCTTGACGCCAAGCGCGCGTTTTGGCCCGGCGCCAGCGCCTGCACTCATACCCGGCCTCCGGAGGAGAGACGAAGAACGCCGCTCCCAGAATAGCTGTCGACTTTAATAATTGGCCTTGCGTGTGATGTTATATATGTGCTTTACATGTTTCAATTTTTATGGGTTTGGTTTGAAATGCGGAGAGAATTCTCATATGGAGGATTTGTGATTAAATCTCAGATGGTGGTGGTGCGGATGGTGGTGTAGTTAGCAGATTTTTAGGGATGTTCTGGTTTTGTTTGAGACTTCAGCAGTGCTTCATCTTTCGGGAGGTTTCGGAGGATTCCCAACTTTAATTTGTGGGAACGTTTTGAAGACGTGGATGAGGCTCAACTGCTAATAAATTGCAATAAATCAGTCAGATGTGACGAAATTAATAACCACATTATAACACTCAGTGATAACGCTACAGTGAGAGAAAAAAAAATCTGTATTTCTGGGGAATATTTTTCAACATTGGAGTTTTTCTAAAACGTTTTTGGGAATTAAAACTTCTTGGTTGTAATGAAAAGGTGGTTTTGTGTTTTTCTTTTTTTCCTGTTACAAATTCATCTCCATATTGCAGAACCCACCGTAACACAGCTCCAGTGTTTCCCTTTTTAAAAATCACGTATTTACGGTTCCTTGAAGTTTTTCTGAAGCGTTTTATTTGGGGATATTAAAACTTTTTTTTGCTGGTGATTATGACAGGGAGGATGTGGCGGCTGGTTGTTGCCTGTGGGCTCGTTTTCTGTAGCCGTGTGTAGAGTGCTTTAGGGGGGACGGCTAGTTAAAACTGCCGCTTCACACGACTCCGGGGGCCTTTGATCAACCCTCAGCGCGCACACATCCGCGAGAGCCTGTCCTCATGGAAAAAAAAGTGTTATTTACCAAGCGTACCTGCACTTCTCTTGGGGATGTCTTTTATTTAAACGTTCGTGTGGGGCCTGTGCTTAAGACACGAGGGAAATGAGGTTTGAAGTGCAAGTTGGAATTTTGCTTGTTTTGCTAATTGGTTTTAAAAATTCTGATTTCCAGTTTATCAACGTGTCATCAGTTTCATGAATGTCATTTTATTCCTATTATAACATCACACGTCAGATGAATATCAGATAAAAAAGACTTTTGTAAAGTTTAGAGCAGGGTGATATGACCTCGAATCAATATCACGATTAATTGAACATTTTACAAATTGTTACAAATAATAAGCTGTTAATGAATGAAATAATTGTTCATAATCACTGTAAAAATGTTCATAAGCTGGTGCCTTCCCTTCGACCAGGGGGTTGATTGATCTAAAAGTCGAACGGATTTCAATTTGAAGCGCTTTGAATGCTGTGGTTAAAAACCGTCTCCACAGACATCTTTTTTTCCGCTGAAGGCGCTTAGCGCTCTGAACGCTGAAGCTCATGGGATGTGTATTAAAAATAGACGCTGCCAGCACAACAAACACGTTTGGTGAACACAAGCCCTAACTTTACTTTCTCTTTATATAAATAATCATGAAACATGACAGAAGACCACGTGGAAACGCATCGCTAGCCTTGGTAAGTAACTAACCGAATCACAGATCTCAGTACGAAACAGAATAGCAGATATGAGTCAACAGTTGAAAGGACACTCTATTAATTTATCTTTGGTTTAGATGAATAATTACCTCCCAGATGTCCTTCCCACAGTGACAGGTTGTTGTATGTTATCCAATTGTTGGAAAATTTACCGTCTTCATGATAATAAAAGCGCCGACACAACGTTGGCTTAGCGACAGGAGCTAGATGGTGCAGTAACGTATTTAACCAATAGATGCTGCTGTTCGGCCTCATCGTGATGCGCTCTTCTTTTATTGTGTATAGATGTGTTGATGCAGCAGAATATTTTATTTTTATTTTATTAATTTTTTTCCGGGGGGGACGTAGTCAAGGCGATGGTCTTAACTGTAAAGCGCTGTGGGAAACTCTGATATGTGCACCATGTTTTATGCGTTGTGGGGACATTTTGGGGCCTTTTTGTCCCTAAAACCACTTTTGTTCGTTTTTTACGGCTTTTTGGGGACATTTGAGAGGAAAAATGACTTTATAGAAAATGTGCATGTTTTATTTGAGGAACTAAAAGAGGTAAAAGATGTGCTTTTAGTTACTGAGGTTAAGGTTAGGGTTAGGATTAGGATTAGCTGCACAGTTATATACATCTAGTCATTATGGGAGTCTATAGAATGTTCCCACAAAGAACACGTGTGTGTATGTGTGTGTGTTTTAACCCAATTCTTTTTTTTTTTAAATGTTTACATTATTTCAAAAATAATTGCAGTAACCCTACACCTGCAAGATTATGTTGATTAGAGGTTCGATTCAGTTGGTTTCAGTTCATGGTCGATTAATTGCGCAGGCATAATACAGGTCATGTTCAGAGATTTCTCTTTAGTGCCTCAGTGATGTCATCTAGAAGAACCTTTTTTTAAAAAAAAAATTAAGTGGTGAATCCCCTTCCATTGGAGTCGACATGTTGCAGTCTGGAGAATGCATGTGGATTACATCATCAATAGTTTCTGTCTCAGACCTTCCCCGTCTCGTGGTGTAGAGAGCAGAGCTCAGACTGCCTTCGCGTGTGTCTGTGCGAGCGTGGATTAGGCAGCGTGGTGTTGATGTGGTGGGAAAAAAAGGCCTTTCAATACATTATTCACCAAGAGCTTTTGCACAAATGTTTTTGGAAGTGATGCAGTGATGTGCAACACTTTCTGAAAAGATGCACTGACATAAAAACGCAATTTTAATGGCCGTGTGTCTGTCGGTGAGAGTGCACTTGTACTGTAGGAGTGCACATTTTACACATAGTTTAAGTATGTGAGTACAGATTTATACCAGCGCACCTGTGTGTGTGTGTGTGTGTGTGTGTTATATGTGCTTACCTCTTTAAGTGTGTGCACACTGCATGTGAGTAAATACGAAAGATATTTAACAGCTGCTTTCGTCTTTTTGTGTGTGTGTGTGTGTGTGTGTGAGAGAGAGAGAGAGAGAGAGAGACAGTATGTGCATGTAAGAGTGTATGTGTAAGTATTAAAGGCAGGTTTTACGGGGGTGGGGTGGGGTGGGGGTGTGTATGCGTGCAGGAGCAGGTATGCACATTTTACAGGTGCCTACCTTCTTGTGGATTTTTGTGCTCGTTAGTGTGTGTTTGTGTGTAAGAAAACATTTTACTTGTGCATCTTTCAATGTGTGTGTGTGTGTTTGGGCACGTAAGAATTCACAAGTGTGTTTTTCTCTCATTTCTGCGTGTGTTTGTGTGTGTATGTGTGTTTTTTTTGTATGTGTGTGTGTGCGTGTTTGTGCGTTTGTGTGTGCGTGTGTTTTTGTGTGTGTGTGTTTTTGTGTGTGTTTGTGTGTGTGTGTTAGTGAGTGTGTGTGCACGTTTGTGTGTGTGCACGTTTGTGTGTGTGCATGTGTGTGTGTGTTGGTTTTGTGTGTTTGTGGTGGTGTGTCGGTGTTTGTGTGTGTGTGTGTTTTTGTGTGTGTGTGTGCGCATGTGTTTGTGTGTGTGTGTTTGTGTGTGTTTGTGTGTGCGTATGTTTGTGTGTGCGTATGTTTGTGTGTGCGTATGTTTTTGTGTGTGCGTGCATGTGTGCGTGTGTGTTGGTGTGTCTGTTGGTGTTTGTGTGCGTATGTTTTTGTGTGTGTGCATGCATGCGTGTGCGTGCGTGTGTGTTTGTGTTTGTGTGTGTATGTTTTTGTGTGTGTGTGCATGCGTGCGTGTGTGTTTGTGTGTGTGTATGTTTTTGTGTGTGTGCATGTGTGTGTGTGTCTGTGTGTGTGCGTGTTTGTGTGTCTGTTGGTGTTTGTGTGCGTGTGTTTTTGTGTGTGTATGTTTGTGTGTGTGTGCATGCGTGTGCGTGTGAGTGTGTGTGAGTGTGTGCGTGTGTGTGTGCGCGCGTGCTTGCAGGGCTCAGATCTATGAGCAGATGGCTGTAGTTTTGCAGTTATTTGCTTTGCACGAGCCAATTTCTTCTTGGAATCTTTTGTGGGTGAAGCAACCAGACAAAGTAAAAGGACTCAGCATGTGACGGGAAGAAAGAAAACAAGTAAAAATCCCTCCCTCTGAAGTGGCCCTGCCTCCCGCCTCGCCTTCGCAAAACTCTGCGTGCGCAGCACGACGCAACCCGCAAACCCGCAAACAACAAACTCATTTTATGACGAGAATTGTCGCCGTGCTGTAGTCGGGCAGAATTTGTTGCTGGTATTCGCTTTACCATTTCAGATAAACAGATAAAGTTTTGTTGTTAATTGATTAGTTTTAATCGTTTATTTCAACAGTATGCGCTCGTTTCGGAGGAGGAAAGTCTGTAGGTTGAATTTGTCGATCAAAGTGAATTAAAGTGAGTGATTATTTGTCTTTGTGAACACACCACAGCACAGCTAACAGTGCACCACAACAAGATGACCTCGGTATTTGACCTATCTGTGAATGAGCAGTGGGCAGCACTTGGGGGTGGTACTTTGCTCATCAGTACCTCAGAGGTACCTTTATCCATCCGGGACTTGAACCAACAACCCTTCAATCACGGAGCCATGTCCAGGATTATAGTACACACAAAAGTGAGTGATTATTTGACGTTGTGAACACAGCACAGCACACGGTGCACCACAGCGAAATGTGACTCCCTAAACGTTACGCTACCAGCTGCCTAAATGAAGAAATATTAGGAAAATGTCTTCATAAAACATAAAAACGCATAAAATGAAGATCTAAAAGATCTAAAATGGAAGATCTAAAACGTTCACAATCCTCTGATTCTGATGGTTTTCTTTTGCTACTCGTGTATTAATAACGACGATCTATAAGTGAATATTTGCGTTTATTTCTAAAGGTATTTCCTGATATGCAGGCGAGGTTACATCACAATCTGAAACACACCTAGTAACACCGACAATGATCAAATTTTCTTTATAAAACCAGTAGGAACCTGTTCCATTCTGCTTACTTCAAATGATATTTTAATTATTCCGTCTGAATCCAGTTAAAATGATTACATTTCTGACCTAAATTTCATGCAAAGCAAAGTCTTTCTTAATGTTTATTCATAGTTGCAAATTGAGCGTTTTGAGTGGGATTTACTCCTTTAATCTGACCTTTGATCTGGAACAGAAATTCCACACGGCTTTGTGCAGAACGAAGTGGATGTGCCGAAAGTGTCCGGCGTTTGTGAAGCGCTGCTTGTGCAAAGCGAATGAAGAGATTTGACGCGCTCCCACCGGGACCCTCGTTCTCTTTAGAATGCATTAAGGAGCGGATCGATGGGAAATCCATACTTGCTGACATGTAACAAGCGTTTCTCAATACAAGCACACGACTGCACACCAGTGACAAGTTGAATTTTAAGTCAGTGGAGGCATGTCGTTTCCCTTTAAGGCCACAGCGTGTTGTCCAGCAGAGACCAGGGCCTGACCTGTGGGACCTTTAAGCCATTACTCTCTGAAGTATATTGACCAAACACAGTCCAAACTATCACCTGAATGTTGGACCTCAATTACCAAAACCTTCCTAAATATTTTTCTTAGGGTAGTGCCTTGTGTAGTTCACTTAAAACGAACCCAGGTTTGTTTCCTCCGTTAGTTTTGACCTTTACAAGCAGTCGAACTCGGGGAGGACCAAACAAGCGGTGGTCTCGGTTCGGTTCCAGATGCCACAGTTGGTGTAAAGTGTAAAAACAGTCCCCCCTCGATCCGACCCAGGTGCAAAGAGCAGACCTTTTTGGATTTAACAGGCTCCCGTTGTTGTCGCACTTTACAGGAAATGATTGTTTGGATGACTACACAACACACAGACGTGTAAACATTTATATTTACAGCATTTAGCAGACGCTCTGAGAGCAACTTAGGATTAAGGGTCTTGCTCAGGGACCCAATGTTGGTAACGCAAGAGGTCGGATTCGAATCCACAACCTCTAAGTCCGATGGCGAGTGTCCTACCACTAGACCACCAACACCCTTACAGCCAGTGCTAGAAATGAGCCGTGGGTTATGGTGGCGCTCTGAGGAGAGCTCTACATCACAGCCGTTACAAGCATTATATTGTAAAACTGACGTTGCGTCAAACGCTCTTGACGCTCAAACATTTCTGCAAACATATGTAACTGACAAGGAGAGCAGCACACAAAATCTCCATGATTGTGTACTTTCACTTTGGGCTTCCCTCTTTACCCCGCCCTACAGTGAAAGTGAGTGATTGTCATTGTGAACACAGCACAGCACACAGTGCACCACAACGAAATATGACCTGCATTTAACCCATCCATGAAGGAGCAGTGGGCAGCTAACAAGCACCCGGGGAGCAGTGCTTGGGGACGGTACCTTGCTCAGTGGTAACTTTACCAGCCCTGGTTCGAACTTTCAAATCAGAGGGCGAACACCCTACCGCTACGCCACCAACTGCCCCAACACCAACACGTTTCTGTCCAGTTGAACGACCTTAGCACACATGTGGTTTGTTTACAAATTCTGGTCCACTCCTACAATGTGAACACGGACCACACCAAAGAAGAAAAAAACTTATTTGGTCCAGAACAAAGCAAGTGAACTAATGGACTTTCCTGCTGTGGTGAATACACCCTTAAATTTGTTCTTACGAAAGTCCTTACGACTACACTGTATTCATGACGCCCTCTTACACTGCCAGTCTGTTTGCATGTTTGTTGTTATAATGATGAATTTCCCCGTCCTCCTGAATTGAGAGCGTGTGCCAGTTGTTCTTAATTAGCCTAGGTAAACGCCCTGCGAATCCCTTCAAACGGTCTGGGACCGCATGCACAAACTGTGCACAAACACACAAACTGGAATGTGAAGTTGAAAAATGCCTCATTGCAGTCGCAAAAAGGATGGAGCGCCAAACTCTGAAAGGAAAAAAGAGGCTCTGCTGCAAGATGTGATCACTGCGAGAGAAGTGTTATTATAGTGTGTATTTATTGTGAATCCTGGGGCTACAGTGACCACCTTGTTCTCTTCTCTCTTTGACACCGAAAATCCTTCCTTCCCACAGCAATCAGACTCTGTAACCGCTCCCTTCGTCACTCTCCCTTACAATAATGTGCCCAATAACTTTAGCTGCACTTTACAATAACTTCTATTAATATAGGAAATATATATACATTTTCAATACACTGTGCAATATATCTCTATACTGTATGTCTCTATGTGCAGTACATCCTATACTGTGCAATATAGTTTTATGTGCAATACATTCTATATATGTGACCCTCCACGGCAAAACAAGTCGCTTGTCGCAACGGAGGTTTCCGAGAAAAACGAGCGTTTATGTTGCGTGGGGAAAATTTTGGATTTTTTGTTTTTAGTGTTTTGAAACAGTGGAAGGTCTATACTGTATTGTTGTGAATAAATTTCGCTGAAAAACTTACCCTTTCCATCCTAAAAACGTGACTTTCTTGAGGTGAGGAATTCAATTCCAGCAGAATGTTAAAAGTTTGTGTTTTGACCGCTCTACTTCAATATTTACGCTAAATCCACTGGTTGACTAGCGTGAAGATATTTCTCCGGAATCCATCCAATCCGGAGTTCAGTTAACCTAACGCAGGTAGGCTATCCGTGTGACTGTGAATGCAGCGTAGGCTACCGTAAATACAAACGTAGCCGCGACCGCACCAAGCGTCTGTGAGTGCTACGGCGATAGTCAACTTCAAAGGCAGATTTCTCCGTTTCTCACTTGGCGTGACAGGAGAAACCCGACTCCTTTGAATGTTGATATCTCAGTCATATGTCGTCCCATTCATTCCATATAGGTATCGTTTTGAAGCTTGATTTATGCCCTTTCATGAAAACATAATAACTCAAATGTGAAAATTTGCAACAAGCGACTGGTTTTGCCGTGGAGGGTCACATTTGTTTTTAGGCTTATTCTAGTGTGTGAGTAGAAGTTAGCAATATGTGCTTTATGTTGTATTTAGGACGCCCTGCACTACTCATAGTTTGATGTGTAAATGCTGACATAGTTATGAAATCAGCACATTTCTGATGAAAACTGACTCGTTTTTTTAGCTTTAGGTCAAATAAACGAGATGAAAGAACAATAAAAGAACATTGTTTTATTGCTGAGTTGCAGTTTTTATGATCTATTATTGTCTATTATCTATGGTGTAGCATTCTAACAGTTCTTTATCCTTTTGCCATCCATCAGAATATAAAATTACATTTTTAATAAATATATTTTCTTCTTTCCTATTAATTACTCTATAACATTATAAAATTGAAGAAAAAAATCTGATCAATTGAAACTGAAGAAATACTGAAGTTTTTGGTCATTTTGAACCAATTTGACCTATAAAATGAGCTGCTTTTGGCCTTTCTAGAAGAGAACTACATTTCTCACAATCCCCTGCACGCCCCTCAGAGCCCCGTCACAGTAAAGCGTTCAGCGCGCATTGCAGAATAAACTCTGGAAAATCTATGGGAAACTCAATAAACGACTGTGCTGTGAGTAGAACGCTGGTTGTTGTGGTTATTTATCAGCTAACGTGCGTTTTGTCTGTAATAAAGGGGACGTTTAAACTGAACTGGAGCGTTTTAGCGAGTAATGGCGCGCTAACACGGGCGCTCACAAACGGCGCGTTTACATCGCAAAAATGTCACTTGTGGGTTTTTACATGTTTACTTCTGGTTTTGTGCACGGAATATCTCACAAATACTTTCACATACTGAGGGATCAGGTCTCGTCTTGATCGCGTCTCTCCAACGAATCTGTCCCTATGATTAGGAAACGGAAGCTGCTCTGGGTAAAAGCGTATGACTGCCTTAAAAGAATAGTCTTCTAAAGATGAGAATTTGTCGATTTTTTTAAATCTTAAAATACCATTCTTAATTATAATTATGAAGCCATTAAAATATATTTTACACTTAAGTCATTGTTTGCATTTGATTTGCTGATTATGTGCTTTGATAAAAATCGCAGTATTTTTAAGCTATATCACGATACACAATATATATCTCAATATATTCTCTCTTTCTGCGATAACTGCATTTCCCACAATCCCCCGCACATGACTCGGAGTCACGTCACTATAACGCGACTGTGCGCGTCCGGGATAAACACTGCAAATACCAGGTAAATAGCTGTATTGTGAGTAGTTGTTTTTATTATCAGCTAAAATATGAGTTTAAGGCGGCACGGCGGTGCAGTGTTTAGCGCTGCCGCCGCGCAGCAAGAAGGTCCTGGGTTGGGTTCACGGCTCGGCCTTGGAGCCTTTCTGTGTGGAATTTACATGCTCTCCCCGTGTTTGTGTGGGTTTCCTCCGGGTGCGCTGGTTTCCTCCCACAGTCCAAAGGCATGCAGTATAGGTTAATTGGCGACTCTAAATTGGGCCCCGTAAGCTGTGAATGTGTGAGCCCAGGGTTGTTCCCCACCTTGCGCCCGTAAGCTCCCGGGATAGATCCGGTCCCTCCGCGACCCCAGTTGGGATTAAGCAGTTCGGATAATGAACGAGTGAATGAAAATGAGTCTGTAATAAAGAGGAAGATTTGACTGAACTGGAGCGTTTTTGCGAGGGACGGCGTTTCACAGCGCGAGCGCCCACACACTGCGCGTTTACATCACGAAGAATGTCATTTGTGCACAGAAGAACAGAACCAGTGCTGTTTTCCTTCAGAACCATTTCCAGTGAATGTCTTTGAAATCGTGTGGATATTCACTTCTCTCTCTCTGCTCGCTCGCTTCCCTCCGCTTCCGCTACCAAGCGTGCATGCGCTAGGAGAGTGTTCTGGACGGGCACGGGAGTGAGCGCTCTGCTTTGAGAGGGCAGAGAAGCGAGCCGCGAAAGTGACGCACATGCTGTCTGATTAACTCGATATTCACGATTTAGTCGTTTACTACATCGCACGTGGAACAAGACGAGATACATTGAGTGTGTTGGATATGTCGCCCAGCCCTAAGTGATAGTGGTGGAGATCAATAAAGGTACCATGAAGATGCTTGAGAGCAAGGCACCGTTCCAAAAATAAACAGAGAAACTTAAGAAGTGAGTGAGTGATTATTTGTCATTGTGAACACACCACAGCACAGCACGAAATGTGACCCCTGCATCTGAACCATTCGAGAAGGAGCAGTGGGCAGCTATTGGCAGCGCCTGGGTTATATTTCATGAGTGCCTCAGTCGTACCTTTGCCCGTCCAGGACTTCCGATCAAAGCTCTGACTCAACTAATTAACTAAGATAATTGAGATCAGTCTAAAGTAATTAAACTATATTAAAAGAAACATCTTCCTGACAGACATTAATAATAATAATAATGCGTGTGTGTGTGTGTGCGTGTGTGTGTGTGTGTGCGTGTGTGCGTGTGAGTGTGTGAGTGTGTGTGCGTGTGTGTGATGAGTGAAAGTTGTCCTCTGAACTCTGCTCTCATGGTGTGTGTCCACAGGTGACACTTGGAAAGGTGCTAAAAGCCATCGTGGTGATGAGGAGCCTGTTCATCGACCGCACCATCGTCAGGGGATACCACGAGAACGTCTACTCAGAGGACGGCAAGGTACGAGTCCGCCCCGAGCTGCCAGCTGCTAGAGGCTCGGCCCAAGCGGGAGTAAAGCCGGATGTGGAAACTAGTGAGATGGGTGGTGTGACTTTGTGCTGCTGTTTTCAGTCGGTTCATGAACTCTTACTCTGCACCTGCTTCAACCTTAATAATTATTATTATTATTAATATTAGTATAGTATTTGAACAGCATAAACTCAACTGAACAGAAAAACTGGACATTACAAAATGATGAGCACAAAAATACAACTAATACTGTATGAAGTAAGAACATGTATAGATCATAATTTGTAGAACTGGGATAATTGTAAATAAATGGATATAAAAGAAAATATTTTAAAAAAATATGTAAGAATTTGAAAATAAAGTCAAACGAAAAATAGTAATTTTGAAATTAACACAGCACCAAATGAAAAACAAACTGTGTTTTTAAAGATTATTTTTAAAAGCTAAATTGGAAGTGATTAATATATATCTTCTACAATTATTTATGTAATTATTATTGTAATTGTTTCAGTTAAACTCCTGATATTGTATAGATTAGAGGTGTTGAAATTGCAGTCGCAATATTGATGCATCGAGATGCAGGCGTCCATGCAATGGCAGACCCTAATCAATTATACCAGTTTTTCAACTGGTGCACTTTCACTACGGAAATCAGTTTTTAAAAAATGTTCAAAACTTTTCCACTTGATTTATCATTATGTATAATGAATTTAATGCAAATATGTAAAAAGTAATACAAAACATATTCTGTCTCACACACCCCTAAATTATATCATAATGACTTTTCTGGCTACGGCTAAATTTAAAAAGTTAAGTTAAAAAGAACATCCCGGTAGCAACTATGGCTGCACGATCTGCGTGCAATGTGGAGTAATGTAGAAAAATGTATGACATGCATCGTGAGACCAGTGAAGGTTCACACCTCTAGTACTGAGCAGTTATTAAAAGAATAATTATTCCAATTTGTATCCTGCTGATCAAACTCCACCCTGACGCTCTATCCAGCATCCTTTTATGGATCTTTTATGGATCTTTCTGTAACTTTTCTCTGATGCTTTCCACTCAAACCTGCTTCCTTTCATCTGCTTTGTGCAAGGTCATGCAGTCCTGTGGGGCCGCTGGGAGAGTTTTGTAAGGGCCTTGACTCTTGGCTTAGGTAACAATATGAAATCCAGGTTTTTTCCCCTCTTTTTTTGTGAGCTATTGACACTGCGCAGCATTTAAATAATTCAGGTGCGTTCATCTCTCTCCCTCTCTCTCTCCCCGACATGAAAAGAGGTCCGTAAAGGATGTGAGAAGCGGCCTCCTCGCTCGCCGTTTCCCCTCACGCGCGTCAGGTTCGACATTAGCGCCTCATTCATTTTGAAGATGACGATGTGTACCTCTTCTCGCTCTCGACAAGCCGACCCGTTTGAACGCGCCGAGGTGACACTAATACGAGGCGGCCATCAAAGCCCAGCCCAACCTTGATCACGCTTAATTACGGCAGCGCGCTTGAAACCCGCGAACCGGCTGCCAGACCGGGGCTTTTTGCAGAACCGAGCGGAGCGCCGTGAGCCCCTGGGCTGAGGTGCGTGTGGTGAGCAATAGCAATTAACCTCGGCCTGCAGAGAGAGGGAGAGAAAGAAAGGGGGAGGCGAGGAGCGTCGACGCTCGCACTGCGCAATCTGTTCCCTACAGGGAATCAAAGTTTAAACCCATTTGATTCAAGAGTTTTTACTGAACGGGGTACGATACCACTTTTTTATGTCTGATACCGATACCGATACTGATATTTAGGGATGCAAGGAGTACCGATACCTCTGTAGGTCTGTTGTTAGTAACAATCACAATAATAGTAGGATTTTTTTTAGAAGTTTTTTTTTTTTTTTAAACCAATATCAAGTAGTCTAAACTCAAAAAACACTTTCAAAAACCAAAATATAAATCAAAGTACACTTCAGCCTTATTACGTCATTTTATAAAATAAATTATACTAATTTTTTACCTATTTATTTGTCCTATAACAACAATTAAGTAAAATATTCAAATATTAGTCTGCTTTGCTGCTGTCATTATCATTTATATTAAAGTACCTTCAGACGGCTGACATTTTTATCTCCGCACTGTTTACAGTTTATTTGACAAGTGTTGTGGCATTTACACTGCCTCCGCGTGGCGATGAACATAACTCCATCATATTTTCCACATGTGGTATCGGTAGTAGGTAGTGGGGAATTTTGTAACTGCACAGGGGGTGGTATCGGTATTAGTGCATCCCTACTGATATTGTACATTTGGACATCGGCCGATACGATACAAATCCGATACAGTCTCTGAGTCTTTTTTAAACAGAAAATAATACTTAAAAAATGTATGAATATATGACTGAGATTATTCTGTTATTCTTAAGGAAATACTGTTTTCCTAACTAAAAGAATGTAATAATTACACACCCATATGTATATGCTGAAATATTTATTATTAAAATAACATCTCAAACTTTAATTTTGTGTAATTTTTTGACACTATTTCTAATCCTGCGGTGCTAAAACCATCAGGAACACAGAGACTGCGAGCGAGAGCTGGTGTTGTTAAGGAAATTAAACAGTATAATCTCGTGATTTGCTTTTGGGGTTGTAGTTTGTTGCGTTGCTTGTTCTGCTCGTTGTGATATTAGCGTGAATGTCGAACAATAAACCAGCTTTACTGCAGTGCCACTTCCCATACATAACCTGTTGAGAACACATTTACAGATCGGCTGCGTAGATCGACCCAATGCCACCGACACCCGATCCAGCTAATTGAGTCGTTATCGGGCCGATATCTGATCCAGGTATCTGATCAGTGCCACCTCTAGTTTTTACACCTGGAGTGCTATCGTGTAGTTTTGAAATAAGCTTTGAGTTTGAGGTGTTAATGCTCATCGTTCTTTTTCATCATCAGGAACAAAACAATCAGTTTAAAAACATGTCAGAGCTGCTTCTGGAGATGTATTTGATTTTTTATTCTCAACGATCCGCTGTCAGACACTTTAGTAGAAGACGTGCTCTTGTGAGGGGTTAGGAGACAGATTTTTCTCTCAGATCCAACAAGTGTGGTAGGAATATTTATGTAATCACTAAAGCCAAAAAGCAAGTCCGTTTGTTTTGTTTTTTTTTTCATTTTGTGGATTTTTTTCCAGCTACACAATTACTTTGCCAGATTTCAATAAGGCATCACACGTTGTCTGTACTCCAAGTAAACTCAAAACTCACTGACGTCTCTATGCGATAACAACAATCTGTTGTCCAAAATACAAAGCTCAAAAACCCATCTTGCATAGCCGTTTCCGTTGGTCCTTTTGTCCTCTGGATCAGATTGCATGTTTTGGTTCGGACTCCAGTCCCATTGCCGTGTTCTTACGTGCCCTTAAGAACCGGACATGAGGGGAAAACAGTTCGGGGTCCAAAACAAATGCTCCAAGCAAACTGTATGTGAAGAGACTCTAATAGTGAATCAAAAAGAGAGGGACTGGATTTGTTCAGTATAAGAATCTCAAGTCCAGAAATATTACACTTTTGAGATACCTGTTTTTGTTGTTGTTGCACTTGCTGTTTTCATAATAACCCGTATTCATACTCTTTTGTTTATAACGACCTGTTTTTTTGGCAGAAGAAAGATTTCTGTGTGTGAAATTATTCTCGCGAAGCACACATTTCCCTCTGCCAAAAACCTCTCAAAAAAGATTTTCTGACAAGAGGCTCGTAGTAAAATAAGCGCTGAAAAAGCACAATAAACAGTCTTCTTGCTAATTAAACATTTTATAACAGAGCTCTGCCAATCAGGCATGTGCGCATGTTGAAGTATTATTTAAAAGTTCATCAAACTGAAACCTGAGAAACTTTATAAGGTTCACCACAACGCCCCAAAATAATTAATACTTCAAGATGCTTATGCACATCCTGCCAGCTCATGTTTGTTGAGTCTATTAATATTAATGCACAACCATTATGCATCACAGTTGCTTTGCGTCGTTTGCAACAAGCTTTGTTTATGCATTTTGTACTTATTAACCCAAGATGGGGAGGGAGGAGAGAGATGTTTGCCTCTTTGTACTCTGAATGTCTTTACTCAAATGTTGTTTTTAAAAATCAGTTGCCCAGGAGCACGCTTGGGCTGCTCTGCCTTCGGCCAGGTACCACAAAAGTTGCAAAACGTATTATTATTTATTTAAAATCTGTTCACAATTGCCAGAAGCTGTGAGGTCCACCCTGCAGGCCAGCTCTGGAGTTAGCCTTATGTCCTGCGACTGTTCCGCTGAGTTTACAAATAAAGCAGCATTGAGATTTAAACAATCACAGGTTTTGATGCTTAATTGGCTCTCCACCCACAACATAGATATTAGGGGCAGTGAGACCAATCTTGAGCATTGTTGTTTTGCCCAAATAGCCTAAAGCAGTCCTTGAGGCGATTGCAGAGTTGAGTTTTTAACCGAAAACATTAAAGGCGTCTCTGTTCAGAGCGGGTGATGTCTTTATTCAGAGATAACTTTGCTTCACTTAAGGGATTCACCGATCCCATACACAAAGATCAGATACTGATGCAGTGCTGACGCGGACTGCTGGATTAGATGTTTGAAAACCAGGCTGATCTATTCCATTGAATTTCTTGTTTATGTGAGTTGTGATTAATTTAGATTTGGATTAATAAGTAATTTGTGATTTAATATTAATAGTAAATTCGAATTTCATACGGTTGACATTTTTATGCCAGAATTTTAGATGGCTGCATTAAAGTGTTTATATTACAGTTTTAATTATTGTTATTTATAGAGATTTTTTTTTAATTAGCTGACTGAATTTTTTATGATTAATAAATAATTTAGTAAGCGATGATTCAATAAGTATGCAGTTGTTATAAAATGTGATTAATTTATAGAAAATATATACATGTGTAAATACATTTATATATTTATAATTAATTATAAATGTAATCTTTGTATATTTTGTGTGTATGTATGTATGTATGTATTATTATATTACACATTATAATGTAATATATAGAGAGATTACATTTACAGTGTATTATAAATTTGCTCTATAAATTATAAATAAAATTGTATTAAATTAAAATGAATTAGAATTAAATAATAAATTATGTCTATACATTAATTAAGTATAGTTAAGTAGTTACTTATAGTTAAGTATATACTATACTAATTAAGACACTAGCAGCTTGTCTCACTGTAAGGAATCAACACTTCTGTTAGGTCACTAATTTTACTGTTGGGACTGAAAAGGCTGGATCATGAGGTGCGTGTTGAGGGCTTTGAGACAGCAGGTGACTGAGAGCTGACCTGGGCAGAGGGCACAGCAGTTTAAAGAGTCACGTCGGCATATCGACTGCCGTCTCCCGGCTCCTCCCCACTCTTAACCCCCTTAAGCTCCTGGATCAGGTTCTACCACACAGCATTATTCCCCTACACAGGACACTCCTCCCAGGCAGAACAGCCCGGCTCATCGGAGAGGCAGAGGCGGACAGAGGGAGTGAGAGAGAGAGAAGGGGTGAGGTTGGAAGGATGAGTGAGTGAGTGAGAGATAGAGATAGGAGAAGGAAAACTACACTATCAAAGTGGGGCTTCAAAGACTATCTCAGGCATCTCTCGGGTAATTTGCGATCCGGCATTCTTTTGACTTCAAAGGGCGTCAGTGTGTCGGAGTGGGTTGGGGGAACAGTGAGGAGATGAGATCTGATTTCTCTAATAAACGCTGACACCGGCCCTGTTTGATATTAGATTCTGGGAACGTTTTGATTTGTTGTCGCCTTTGAAACAGTTCTGATGACCTTCCTGCTTGGGCTGAAGTTAGAAGAGCTTCTCCCAACTCCACACTGGCTAGGCCCAGTGCTCAATACTGAGAGGCATTACAGCCTCATCTCAGCCCTTACCTTGTAACCTGTCCAATGTTTGATTATACTCGGCTCTGGTGAGAATCTCTCGCACACACACACACACACACACACACGACGCATGCCTAAATTGCATAAGTCATCGTGGCTCTGTAGATGATACAGCCGGTGATGAATGCACATGTAATGATTAAATAAATAAATAAATAAATAAATGAATGAGCTTTCCAATACCTTGAACTCAAAGTCAAAATAAACTTTGTCATCTCTGCTATATGCTGTACAGGTATACAGAGAGATGAGACGACTTGGCTCCAGTTGTAACAGTGCAAGGAACAAATAAGACACGTAGAATTAGCAATATATAAATAGAATATAAAATATAAACTTTGAACTAGAAGTAGAAAGAGATACAATTTGGTTACATCACGATATTTCAGCAGCCAGAATAATTGTAACCAGTCCCTCCAGGACTTTTTGAGATTGTTGTGATCTAAAATGCCTGCAGCAGCTTTTCACATAAAAATTGTGATGAAAGTTGCGGTGGTTTTAGCCGTTTTGTTGTAATAGAAGTTGCGGGAGCAAGTCAAAGTTCGATCTTCTAAGCGCCAACAAGACGGTGATTTGCTATTTATGGCTCAGCGTTTTTGCGTGAAGAAAGCGACAATCATTAGTCCAAATGCGTAAAAGTTGTAGTAAGTGGTCCAAATTGCATGGTATGCGGGGTTGGCTGAATTTGCGTTAATAGTTGCGATGGCGAAATCCTGGATGGTCTGTAAAACAAATAACAGCGTTTTCACTGAAACAATACGACAACTTTTAACAGTCAACGAAATGTCAATTTATCACCAAATTTGATAACAATTACCTGCTTTTTGAAACAATTAACCAGTGAAGGTTCAGAATGATCCCCTTTCACATGGGCTCCGGCACCTTTGGGTTTTTGCAGGGTGTTGTAGCTGCACGTTTAAGTGGTGGGGCAATGTAATTACTAAAAGTAGTAAACTATTTTGCTGTAATTTTTTGCTTTTTAGTGAAGAATTTTAAAAAGTGAATTAAAAGTTATGGCCTGTTTTTTTATATTATTATCCTAATAAAAGCAATAAAAAACCAAATAATAGATCAAGTCTTTTTTCTTAACCCCGTAAATCCTGGCCAGTTTGGACCGGTTTAGCCTTGGTATTAAAATCATTCTTGGGAGATTGAATTGTGTGAACTAATGAGACTAATCCTAATTGAAAAGGTGGCGCTGCGTGGCTATGAACCAACTCAGTATGGTCATAATGTTATGGCAGAGTGGTATTATAATCCTTCACTGCCCGTCTTCCTGCTTTGTGATAGACACGAAACAAAAAGGCAGTGCGGCCGCTCCTCCGTACACAGCCCTGTTACTCCACGTGATGTGTTTCATCAGCTTGTCGGATGGCGTGAGTAATAAGTGGGTAGTCTGTACATTCCCTGCTGCTCTTGAGCTGTCCAGGAGCAGCCTTCAGCCGCTGGGAGATTGGGCCCAGATACTCATCCCTACCGTCCACCACGGGCTGGAATAACTAATACGCCTCACATCTCGGTTGGCGTTGGGAGCTGGTTGTGGGGGCGGCTTAGCCTGGCGGCGGTGAGTAAGCGAGCTTGTGTGTAAGCGTTAAAAGGAACTCTCCTCATAGCATTATCTATTTATTCAGGCGTTGGGTGCCAACACTCACCTTGATTTCTTCTTCTTCTTATTCTTCTTCTCTCTTCCTCTTTTACTTTTTTGCACCTAAAACTCATACACTTTTTTATTTGTAGAGACCGTACAGAATAAAACGTCATCTCTTTTTAGGAAATTCAGGCTATTGCATTTCTTGTCAATAATCCGAACTGCAACACTCGTTTTCTGAAAAGAATGGTTTTAAGGTTGTTGATTCTTTTAGGCTACTTGAGCAGCACCATTATAAGAGAACTGTGCTATTACTTTTCGTGCTGTTTTGCCGTTCCTCACATAAGCTTAACATCAATTCAACAGCTCATAGTTTAACCACTAGGTCAGCTATAATCAGCAGAAACTGCTATAATTTAATATTGGAATTTGTAAGGGCCGAAAGCTAAGAGCCTTCAGCGGAAAAAGGAGTCTGATCGGAAAAGGAATCGGATCGGAACCGGCGCGATGAATCAACCCATCCCTACTGATGCATATGCAGCCCTGGTTCCAGTATATCTGGGTTTAACGTGTCTAGATTTTGATGTGAAAATCGTAATCCCTGGAGTAAAGAAGCGTCTCTGAACCGACTCTCCACAGATCAGACCAGATGGAAGCTTCTGATGACAACAGAAGTGTGTTTGTGTCAGCGCTGTGGTTGGGGTGTATGGCTCCTTTCGCTACTTTGTTATTTAAATTCCGCAGTAAGACCTGCAGTAGTTCCTGGATGTATTTTGTTTGCGTTACTTGAAGTGGGAGTCTTTTAAAGGAAGTCTGTGAAGTTCTATGTGTGAATACGGTTTCTCATCGTAATTCGTCATTTTTTCTCCCTCTTTCCAGCTGGATAATCTGGTCAGAATCCAACTACGAAGTATTTCAAAAGGTGAGTCGACCCAAGCATATTCAGTAAGTAGAATTAATTATGCATGTACTGTATTAATTTCTGAGAATGAAAGAAAATAAAACCTTTCGGGATATATACTGTGTAATCCTTCTTCAGTGTGTAGGGTCATTAGCTACAGCAAGCGCTTGGCGATACATATTTCAAAGCGTAATGCATTTTAAGTGAGGTTTTTGTGGCATTAATACTTGGTGCAAACTGGCGTTATCCCCGTCTACCCCGCTGCAGAAGACGTCTGGCTGGGGTGCTGGTGCGAGCAGCTTTAATCATTCATCTGTGGAATCTTACAGTAGGCCCTAATTAGATCGCCGTCTCTCATCCTGATGGTGGTCACGTTTCTGTCTGCCTCGCCCATGCCCGGCCCTGCTTTCATCCATCGCACGTCGTTTGTCTTTGTGTTTTTGATTTTGTTTTAGTCCGATCCACTTTCCCTACGTTTCTCCGTATCCACCAGCCCACCCCACCCCACCCCCAAACATCTGGGCTGGAGTCTGACACACTCTGTCTTTTATCTTCATTCCTTTCGGAATCTGTTAGACTAGAATTAAAGACCGAGCAGCCTCTGGGCAGATGGAGTTCCGCAGTCTTGAGGCTGTGCTTACCTTTCAGAGAGAAATAGACAGAACGAGGGGGGACACGGGGGAGTTGGGGTGAGGGGAGTGAATAGTGGGTGTGGGATAAAGAAATGGGCAATGTGGTGTATTATCCTGGCCATTTTTACCCTGTGCACAATTCGAGTATTTATCATGATATAGAATTGCAGTTTATACAGACTGTCTGGTACTAGTGCACAAGTAAAATAAACATGTACATTAGGGGTCCAAAATTATAACATGGAATTCATTGCAGCGTTAGGTAGCTTATTTTGTATCTTTGGATTTCTTTGGCCCAGCCCCAACTGCAGTAGCACCAATTAGAAGCAAAAAGTAGCTATGATGCTAAATGCCTATAAGTTCGATTTTGCTGAAATGTGACTCTGCACGGCAAACTCAGTAAACATCCATATATTTTTCCAAATTAACAGTTTATGTTTTTAGGTAGAAAGGGCATAAATCAACTAAAATACCTGTATAAGATGAATGGGGCGACATATGACTTCAAGATATCAACATTCAAAGGAGTCGGGTTTCTCCTGTCCGTAGTGAAGCGAATCTGCCTTTAATTGACCTCGACGTAGCACTCTGGGCAGCTTGGTCTTGATGGCTGACTCGTTGTATTCACAGTAGCCCTCGCTGCATTCACAGCCACAGGGATAGCCTACCTGCGTTAGGTTAACTGAACTGGGAGGCGAAGATGGTTCGAGATATCTTCCGCTAGTCAACCAGTGGATTTACCGTAAATATTGAAGTAAGCCGGTCAAAACACAAACTTTAACATTCTGCTGGAATTAATTCCTCACCTCTCAAAGAAAATCACGTTTTAGGATGGAAAAGGAGTAAGTTTTCAGCCAAATTTATTCACAACAGTACAGTATAGACCTTCCACTGTTTCAAAACACTAAAACCAAAAATCCACAATTTACCCCGCATAACATATTTCGTTTTTTCTCGGAAACCTCCGTTGCGACAAGCGACCCTGGTTTGCCGTGGAGGTCCTAAATTTGGTGTAAACCTAATAAAACAAAAATATGGAAGAGGGTAATATTCAGTGTTGCTATTCGAACAATACATAATTGTATGTGATGTCATAATTAAGTTTTTTTGCGATCTTTCTTTGCTAATTTTGACTTCTTCCACTCTTCACCCCTGTTCATTGCCGCTTGTAGCTATATTTATTGCTTATAATTGTTTATTCTTTCATCCAAACTGAATCAATCTATATACAGAAAAAAAAATCTTACCAGTGTTTTATTAACAAAAACAGTAATGTAGCTAACGTAAAGTGAATGTATTATTAAGTGATGCTAGGTAATGACAGCGTATTAATATCTTGCATCAGGGACATGTGTTCCTGCTATTTGATGCTTAGAAACACTTCTTTGATGATGCTATTATCAATATTTGTGATATCTCAACATCAGCCCAGTTATACGTTTACCTCCAGATTCACTTACGTCACACCCGATTTGGAAGCTTTGCTAAATAATGTGAGAGACTTCATCACTACCGCTGACTGACAGTTTGACTACAAGCCACCTGCTTGACTCGAATGGAATTTATACAAATGCCAGCAATCAGCATATTTTTGGAGGATCACACATCAGAAAACGAGCCTACGGATTGAGCTTTAGGTCTTCCCTGCGCTTCGTCATTCCTCACATCAGAGCCATTAGTGTGAGGGCGAAGTGTGACATCATGAATTGACTGGCACTGTTCAACATTGGGCTGATGACGATGGACCCACATGCTGTCTGTTTTACTGATTTAACTTTTACACCATAAGTTTATCATCATCATCATCATCATCATCGAAGAAATGTTTTCTCAAATTATCGAGAGATGAACATTGCTCAGATGTAGTGTGAAAGCAAGCAAGGGAATGGTTATGAACTGTAGTGACATTGAGAAAGAGGAAACGCGTGAGCAGGAAAATAACCCATCAGTGAGGGTGAGAAGAAGATTTGAAGAGTGAAGGACAGAAACAAGATGGAGAAGTGAAGGGTGAAGCGTGAGAGTAGGCTTGCAAGTGAGGTGCTAATGAAATTGAGGGAGAAAGGCAGCGAGTGAGTGCAAGAGATGAAAAGATGAAGTGAGAAAAGGGAGTGCTATATGACTGGTGAAAAGGTGCCAAGTGAATGAGAGTGAGGCGAGAATGGGAAAAGAGAGACAGGGAGGATGAGAGAGTGATTCAAGTAGAGAATTATGCCAGATACCCAGAAAAAAAAAGTAGAAGGAGAGAGAAATAAGAAAGCGGTGAGGGTGAGAGGGTGCTTGAAAAGAGTAGGCGCCAGGCGATGAGCAGCTGGCCAGTGAAGGTGTGTGAGAGAGTGTAAAAGTGAGAGAGTTAGTGAATGAATGTGAGACTTGAAAAGATGGCAGAAAAAGAGAAAGAGTGCTAGTAAATGAGAAGGGTGCAAGTGAATGAGAGTGAGAGGATGAAAGAGAGTGACCACATCTTGTGAGGTAGTGATGGATCTGAGAAAGAGTGAGCGTGATGGAGTGAGCGAAAGAGTGTGAGACTTGAGATCGAGATCATATGTGACCCTCCACAGCCGACCAGTCGCTTGTCTAGCGGAGGTTTCGAGAAAGCAAAAGCGTTTGTGTTCAACGTCAGGTAGAGTCTAGTTTTTGTTTTTAGTGTTTTGGAAACAGTGGAAGGTCTATACTGTACTGTTGGCTGAATAAATTTATTTGAAAAACTTACCCTTTCCATCCTAAAGCGTGACTTTTTCTTGGGGTGGGAATTCCAATTCCAGCAGAATGTAAAAGTTTGTGTTTTGACCGCTCTGCTTCAATATTTGCGGTAAATCCACTGGTTGACTAGCGTGAAGATATTTCTCCGGAATCCATCTTCGTCTCCGAGTTCGGATTAACCCTACGCGCCCAGGTAGGCTATCCGTGTGGCTGTGAATAAATACAAACGTAGACGCGACCGCACCAAGCGTCTGTGAGTGCTACGGCGACAGTCGACTTCAAAGGCAGATTTCTCGGTTTCTCACTTGGCGTGACAGGAGAAACCCGACTCCTTTGAATGTTGATATCTCAATCATATGTAGTCATTCATTCCATATAGGTATCGTTTTTGAAGCAGTTTATGTCCTTTCATGGAAAACATAACTCAATTTGGAAAAATTTCGCGACAAGCATGCAGGAATCACATATGAGGAGAAAGAGCACCTGGGTGAGTGAAGAGTGAGCATTGAAGAGAGAAGTGCATATATGAGAGAAGTGAGAGGGGCAAGAAGGGTATGTGAAGGGAAGGATAAAGGCGCGAGTTGGAAATTGACAGAGATGAGGAGGAAAGAGAGACAGCTTTCTTCAAGGATGGAGAGAGATGAGAGAATCGTCTTACCTCACATCTGGATAATGCTGATCAAAGCGCAACCTGTTTGCTTCATTATTTTTCCCCACAGCTCTCACGCTAACCAAACATAGCCCCCCTGAATCAGGAGGACAGACCCCCTCTCGAATTTCTCCTCCAACTGTCCACTTCTTCTTCCCACCGGCCCCCAAACGCTCGCTCAATTAGGCTTCCCTCCGCCTCGCCCTCTCCATCCTCATCCTCATCCTTATCCTCATCCTGTCCGTCTCGGTGTATTGGAATAACTCGGTTTACGAAATATTTCAGCAAGAAGAGTTTGAATTAGGGCTGAGCGATATGACCTCATTAGTATCACGATTAATTCAGCATTTGCTGGATTTTTACAGACAGTAAATGTAGACAGTCTTGGATTTGCAGGATCCCAGAGAATATCTGGTGAAATTTGGTTCTCTGCGTGCTTTTATTCCGATCAAAATAGCGTGTGTGAAAAGCTGATGGGTAAGAATCACTGGGCACCTGTCTTATGCAATCCAAACCCTTTTTCACCTTCGTTACAAAGCACAGGCGTGGGATATGAAGTGTTTGAGTGCGATGCTACTTCGCATTGCTAGTTATTATTGCACAATACATTTTCACAGTTACTAAACTGACAAAACTTTTCGTGTAATTCTGTTACGTGGCTGCTGTAATTTGATGGATTAGCTTATGTTTGTCTGGACCTCATACCTCCTATGGTTTTTTGGGCTGGGCAACGGCAGCAACGCAGTTTGCACTGACTAGCGTAAACTCCTTTAAGCGAGATACAACGTTCGAATGACGTCAAAAGCGAACAACAATATTTTGACAGCGATGCTTTTTGAGCGTCTTCAGCGATTTTACAGCTTTAGTAGCATTAACCAAATTCTTTTTTTTTTTTTAGTATAAAAAGAATTTTTTAGAAATATGTCGAATATGAATCGATTAGAATATGTTGATTTGAGGGTAATTTACGTTTAGTGCAGCCCTTATTTAGTGTGGATAAGTTGGGCCCGCGGAACATGATGTAACTTCCCGGCAAACATATAAGGCCTCGTTAAGCGTGTCCCGCCTCCGCTACTCCGGGGATGACGACAGTCTGGCGAATCTTGAAGAATCTGGAAGAATAGACTTTTTTTTCTCCTCCGCTCGTGGCACTTTTAGCCCCCGCGACAATTACATTAGTGATGGGAGATGAGACTTTTGGGGAAGTAATATGGAGATGGGGAGCTAGTGGGAAATGAAGCTGTGGTGATGTCTCTAGAGATTGGCAGGAGGAGGAGGTGGATGTGGGCTTAGCGTTTCATCCAGGCCTTGACTTCCCTTTTTTTTTTTTTTTTAAGCGCCTGGATCTTTTGGTGCCTTTTGATTTTCAAATAATTAAAATCTTGCCCTGCACAAAGGTAATAAACACTTGGCAACAAAGATTGTATTGTTCCTGCAGTTGATAAGCAGGTTCTGTAACTTTGGCGAATGTTGGCGGTTTTTCAAAATTCTTTCTGTTGCATTCAGGGTACATTTTACAGCAAAGTGATTAAATTACATGTAATAATGAAATATTGTTTCGTGAAACGAGCTCCGCATGGAATTCAGAGCCCTGAAGTAACAAGACAAACCAAAAGGTGCTTTCAAGAGGACACGTAGCATATCTGGCTACAGTCATAAAAAGCACCTCTTGTACTTACCCATATAACTGGTGAGTGATTATTTGTCATTGTGAGCGTAGCACAGGACAACACCAGTGAACCCAAAACGAAATGTGAACTCTGCATCTATGAAGGAGCAGTGGGCAGCTTTCTTTTGCAGTGCATGGGGACGGCACCTTGCTCATGAGTACCTCAGTGGTAGCTCTACGGTCCAGGATTGAACCAGCGACCTTCCGATCACGGCTCCAACTCCCTAACCATTACGCTACCAACTGCCCACGTTGACTGGAACTTTGGCAAATGTCTGGTTTCTTTCACTGTTACATCTGAAGTCAGTATGTAACAAAGTGATTATTATATTACTCAGCGCATCTCGAAAATTGTCTGAAGCCAAGTGTTATTGATGATGCGGTGGTGTTCGTGACTTTGTGCCTGGGTCTGTGTGAAAGCAGGACATTTTGAAAATGTGTAAATTATAATTGTAAAAAGAGATCAGTTGGGGCAGTTGGTGGCGTAGCAGTAGGGAATGTTCACCCATTGATCAGAAAGGTTACAGGGTTTGAATCAGGGCCGGTAAAGAGGTACTCATGAGCAAAGGTGCCGTCCCCAAAGCACTGCTCCCCAGAAGTAGCTTGTTAAGCGCTGCCCACTGCTCCTTCACGGATGGGTCAAATGTAGGATGTCACATTTGGTTGTGGTGCACCGTGTGCTGTGCTGAGTCACGTTCTGATAAATAATCGCTCACTTTCAGATCACTGTTGTTGAGTTTGACCACGAATTGATATTTTATTGTTGGAGTGTTAAAGTTGTTTTGTAGAAATAACAGAGTGTAATTATTTCTGCTGATTGCCATTTCTGTATATCCTATCTACGTTTAAGGTGTTGTGGAGCGTGGAGCACAATTTAATTCCTAGATAAGCAGTGAAAAGAATCATGAAAATCTGTCAGCCGTCGCCCAAGGTTGTGGTCAGAGGTACAGTGATCCCTTTTCCAGCTTGAAGCACTTATTCTTTTGTCCTGTTACTTTGTCCCTGAATCCTGGGTGAGATCATTTTTGCAACAAGATTTTTATATTACAAACAACTTTGATCTGAGAGGAAAAGTTAACAAAAAATTAACACCGGTCCTTAGATAGATTTATACAGAGGCACCAGTCAAATTCTGATAAATTAACTATTGAGCTTGTGCTTATTTACTTTGCAAACTCAATTTTTAAAATAATGATTATTTAATGCTTACTTTGTCCTCCTAGTCATTCTTCACATTACCAGGAACGTTTTCAGGAAAGGTTGTTGTATCTAAAAGTTGGTCAGCTCCAGAAGCTGCGTAAAGAGAGACTAACTTAATCTGATAAAATGCATTTTTCTGGTTGAACTCTGACCTCTGTTTGTCCCCCAGGTAACGAACCCGCCACCACAGCCCTGCTGCACTAGCAGCTGCCCCAGATGCCCGACGTGGTGGTGCGCTCCTTCATGGTGAGCTCCTCCTGGTGCTTTTTAATTACACTCTTGTCTCCTCCTGTCCTGGGTTGCAAATCCACCCTGCTGGTGCAGCGCGTCTCTCTGCTGTTGAATAACCTTTTCGCCACATTAAGCAGGGCTGAACACGCATCTCTAAAATAGATTGCATTTGCATTTAACATTTAGCAGATGCTGGCATCAGAGCAACTTACATTGCGGTGCAGAGGCTGGCTTGCGGTGAAGGGTCTTGCTCAGGGGCTAGCGGTGGGTTCACGTCTCCTGGGATTCTAATCTCCATCTTAAATCCTGTACAAGGTTTCAGTCCTTTTAAACATTGGCTTTAGAACACTCTTATCTTTCTCTTCTAACTAATATCGTGACTCTGCAATTAAACATGCATAGCAGAGGTTTCAGCGTTTATGTTGCGTGGGGGTAGGTGTGGATTTTGGTTTTTAGTGTTTTGAAACAGTGGAAGGTCTATACTGTACTGTTGTGAATAAATTTGGCTGGCTTAGGTATCGTTTTGAAGGGTTGATTTATGCCCTTTCCGCGAAACCTTAACTCAATTTGGAAAAATTTCACGACAAAGCGACTGGTTTGCTGTGCAAGTCACATTTCTGTTTGGTGGGCATTTCTGGGAGAACCTTGTGGGAAAAGGTAAAAAGGATAAATACTTGTAAAATAAGTAAAGGTTAAACGGAAAAAGGTTAGTGAAGTAAACTAGCTAAAACACTGTGGAATTTAAGAGCCAAACATTTTGGTGAAAAAGGTGGACAAGAGAAATAAGGTCAGTAGTTTCACTAGTATATTTTATATTTTCATACTATTTTCACAGTGTGGCAGGTTAATATTTCCCCCATTGAAGAAAAGGTGAAAAGGAGAAATAAAATGGTGGATAAAGTGCTTCAATGGGATGAAACGTAGAGGTCGACTGATTATTTCTAGTTAACAGGGTTGATAACCAATATTTGGAACCGATATGCAAAAAAAAAAGAAAATCTCTGTCCATTTTGAATCTTACAAACACCAAAACAACAAGAGAGTTTTTAAGAGTTTTTAAATCCTTAACAAGGAAAGAAAGATGATGATAATTTCTTAACACTTAGCTAACTATGCGTTATCTAACTATAAGGTAATATAATATATTGGTGAAAGGAATCTTTAGGCTTATTTTCCACCAGCTTAAAGTTTGTATTTGTTCTTCTTTTTCTACCAAATTAAGTGTTTACTAAAAGTGCAATCTCAATATCATCAACATTCCACCCATGTAGCAATACTTGACCCAACTGCTGGATAGCGCTCATATTAGCTTGTATATCTCTGATTGTCTTTGGTCCAGAGTTCTCCTCTAAGATGCGTGTTTATGTACATGATGCCAGCCATCAGGTCTGGGGAAGCTTTAAATAGCTTGCAGCGGTGCACTCGGAGCTCTGAGGAATGAAGGCAATTTGAATTCGCCCTCCTGGATCAATGCTGGGCTATTCTGATCATGTGTCAGTCTGGGGATTGTTCTCCTCCTCGCTTGCTTAAACAGCTCTTACACAGAGACATCAAGCCCCAAGCAGACAGCCTTATTCTGAACAGCTCCGTTCTGTGTGGATCTTCATCACGTGTCTGGTGGTCACCCAAAACTACCCATCAATAAGTAGCGGTTTAGATTTTCAGGGTTTCAATCAGGTGGAGTTTAACGCACTGTTTCCACCTCATGGTACGGTAGATTAGTAGATTACAGGGCTGGGCAATTAATTGAAATCGACATTCAGTACCTGAAATGATGCTTCATGATTCTTGAATTTATTTCTTTATTATTATCATTATTAGTATTATTATTATTATTATTAAACTAGCTTAAAACAATGCCCCATCTGCCACTGCATCTCTGTGTCCTTTATTAAGATTTTAAAAATAATTTTAGCATCAAAAATTTCAATAGAAAAAATACTCCAGCTTTAATAGTTGATCATTTTCGCAGTACAAACCTTGTCACTGAATTGAGGGCAAAAAACAAACAAAACACCCCAAAACTAAGGGCTTGTTTATGTGCATCTAGATATTTTTAAGAACACCCTTTTTCTTTTCTTTTTTGACGTTTGGGCCTTTTGTTTTCACATAAACAGAGTTTTAGCCACCTCAAACAAATATTTTTAAAAACGCCCTCCAAAGTGAAGATTTTTCAAAACGCTGGGTTCTGTGGTTTTCTTAAAACGATGCCGTGTTTCGTTTTATTGTGCGCGTGCCTTAAATACCGTACCTAAGTTTTCAAACATCGTAAGTATACGATAGAAGATGCACTAGCGTCAGCTGTGCAACATTTATATACAGTTGGTTTGGCGGATTGTTATCGGAACAGGAAGTGGTATTATACGTTTAGTTTTTTTATGGCTTTATGCTTCTCGTTATACTGCCGCCTGCTCGTAATCGGTTTTGACGCCGTGTTTGTGCAGATTCGTGTAAACAAATACTTTTTTGGGGGAAACGATCTGGTGTAAACAAGGATATTTTTGAAAATGGAGAAAGGGAAATAACCGTTTCTGTAAATACCTGGCTACGTGTAAACCGTGGCCTAAAGAATCATTTGTTAATCGTTATCAAAGTACAGTTAGTTGTGATACTGATATGAGGTCATATGGCCCAGGTTATAGTAGGTTATACTTCTATACACATGAGGAGCAGATATAAAACAACTTTCCATGACAAGGTGCACTGTGTGATAGCTAAGTAACCATAGCCTTTTTGATTCCCCCTTGGTTCCCCTTTGGCCAGTCTTATTAAGCAGAAACTATAAAGCAGAGCCCGAATGACAGCTCTTGTGCTAACATCTGCTAACATGTAACTATGAAGCTAATCATAAGATATTGCCCAATTTTTTTTTTGGTTTGCTTTCTTTGCTCTGCTGTTTTACTGTCTTTAACGCAATTTTGCATCACTCTTTGGTCCTGTACGTCTGGCTTGCGTGAGATTACATCATCAGAACACAGACTGTGCTTTACACATTGGACGGGTACTTTACTAGATTAAAAATCGACATTGTACCTTGTACTTCATCACTCGTATTGAACAGCTAAGTAGCACGCTTCACCATACACGGAAAAGCGTATTCACAGCCTGATTTATCAGTGGCATAAGCATTTTTGTAGTAATTGCTTTCTGTCATTTTTAAACTAATATGCTGATAAAATAGTCTGAAGTCTCCCAGTCTGAAGTCACCACTCGGTGGTCTAGAGGAATGTTCCGGTTAGTCTCATTTTTAAAAAATGACAAATTTTGGCATTGTGACACAGAAAGTGGGGGCTTCCTGCTAAGAACATGATGAAAAGTTCCCTGAATTACACATATGCTAAAAGACATTTAAATTACATTCTGTTTTGGAGTTTTATTTAAAATTTTGACAATTTTCTGTTTTACAGCTGGCATAAATATCGGTTCAAAATATCGATCTCCTTGATTAATAGTAATCGGTATCGGCCCTGAAAAAATAACACATCGGTCGACCACTAATTCAACACCATTTTTGCCTTAATAAGCAGCCACGTTAGCCGTATTTTAAGCTCTTATTTGTAATGGAGTGTGTATATTAGGGCTGGGCAGTTTATCAAAAAAAATGATCAAAACTCTACATTCAGAACCTCTAGTCTTGCCTGTGACAATTATTCCAGTTATTTTTACATTTTTGAACTTTCCTCAGTGTGTGTTCATGTGTTATCCCTTCAGAAACATACTACTGTGTGTTGTCACATGACTCTGCCGCGTCCAGTCTGCCATTACATCAGTGAGGGTTTCCTGCAAGTATTTTAAAATCAAAAAGACACGATCTCTTTCATTAGAGTAAGAATTCCAGCTGTAATAGCAAATTTACAGTACAAACCTTGTTGGGGAACTATGAGGACAAAAAACAAGCACAAAATAATAATTCATGAATCATTATTGAGGTAAAAGATTCAATTAATTTGTGATAACAGCTTGAGGTCGCATCCCCCAGCCCTAGTGTATCTTCACAGCGGCAGCTTGTACAGTACAGTACTCTGCATGAACAGCCGTACTGCGAGAGAGGGACAGTATTTTCGGCCCAGTGAGCAGGAAGGTCAGATTTGAGGCAGACGATGGGGCTGACAGGAGAAAGCAAACCCTCGCTGGGCTGTGAGGGTCGGCCGAGCCGGGACAGAGAGGTGAGCAGCTAGACTACACCTGCTCCCAATCAATGCTCTGTGTGTGTGTGTGTGTGTGTGTGTGTGTCTCTCTACACGTCTGTTAAGACCACCAGCCCGGCCCCCTACTATGCTCATACTGCTTATGCTAATGCAGGAAGGGCGGCCAGTCGAATGTGGTCGTGTTAATCTGGACAGCATCTAGAATTTGTTATTTAACCTTATTTTATGAGCATCACAAATGACACGCAGACATAAAACCGGGTTAGAGTTTAATGTACAGAAGACTTTCCCTCTCTTTTTGATTTTTCTTCATTTTCCCATCATCTATTCGCACTACGTGAACCTCAGCAACTCCTCATGCACAAAACGTCAAAAATACAACTCAATGACATGAATCTGTTCCAAATTTTACACGAGTTTAGATTATTTTAAACTCATTTTGTAAGTAATGCCTTTTGTATATGAACTTTAATTTGTTTCAGGCTTTGTTCTGTACAGACCCACCCTCGTACTTTGTAGAACAGGTCTAGTTACTTTCTACTTTCAAACTTGCGTTGTTCAGTGAGGTGTATTTAGTTGTCCCTCAAACCTATGCTGTTGAAGGTGTAACGGTTAGGAAGTTCGCCCCGTGATCGGAGGATTGCCGGGACCAGTAATGGTACCACTGAGGTTGCCATGACCAACTCCAAGTACCGTCCCCAAGCGCTGCTACATTACGGAGGGGTCAAATGGGTGTTCACAACAGCAAAAAATCACTTATGTTCACTTAAATTCAAGTTGAACGGGTGAATGCTTATGCACCAAGACTATGGACCTCTGCTACTGTGAATTATTAGTATTAATATTATGCTGTTTTCTTGGTTTGAATTGTGCAGTACTTTGATAAACACAAGGTGTTCTTGAAATATGCTTTATAGATAAATTTACTTACTATATGTACATAAAATCATGTCTGAGATATAGGAACTGTTCTACAGATTAAGCTGTATTACTGTTTACTCTAATTAAATATTTGTACTTTTTTACTGTTTAATACCTAGTGTGTATAACTTTCACAGACCTGGCTGAGGAGTTACATCAAACTTTTCCAAACTCCATGTCAGCGCTGCGGCAAGTACCTGCAGGACGGCCTGCCGCCCACATGGAGGGATTTCCGCACCCTCGAGGCCTTCCACGACACCTGTAGGCAGTGACCTGGCACGAGGAACCTGAAGACTGTAGTCAGTACACACACACTCATGCTGGACCGTCATCAGCAGGTTGAGACAAAAATGAGGAGAACAAAAGGCATTACGTCTGTGAGGCCACCTGCCAAACTTGGACCACAGATTGGTTGATGTAGACGGGACTTTTTGGGAAGGTGCGGGAATGGCTCATGTGGAAACACTTTTCTACTAGTGTTGTATCTCATGTTAATAAAGTTCATTTGTGCTATAAACCTGTGGAAGACGTGTCTCCATCCTGTTTCATTTGCTGATTTCATCTGAGGATTTTTCTTTTGGGATTTCTGGCAACAAATGCACATGTACCACACTCTAGCAGAAGTGCTGATACTCTTGCAAAAATAATCCGGTCAAAGCTGAAATACTGATTCAACTCGTTTATTCAAGTAAAAGTTTAAAGGTGCATGCTCTGAAATGTATACAAACGATAAAAGTCCAAAGTGACGCTTTGAAACCTGACCACTGGAATGTCATACGGTGATCCAACGGAAATATTGACGGCAGATGCACAGGGGACAGCTCTTCACCGTGCATTCGTTACTTAGATAACAACTTCAAACATTTCTAATAAAATCTTCTGCTCTGTTGGAAATTTCATCCATATTACAACTCCTACAAGTTTTCCCACATTCACATTCAGTAATCAAAGTCAAAGTAAACTTTGTCATCTCTGCTATATACTGTACAGATATACAGAAAGACGAGACAATGTGGCTCCAGTTTTTACAGTGCAATAAGAAAGAGGGAGCACAGAACAAATAAGGCACATATATAAAATATATAAATAGAATACAAAATATACATTTTAAACTAGGAATGGAGTATTAAATATAACTTTAAACTAGAACTAGAAATAGAGGTAGATAGAGAGACAGTTTAGATGCAGTATGAACCTACAAAAGTGGAAACTTTTACACTGGAAGTGCAAGAGGTTAGTAAGAGTTTCAACATGAAAAATTCTATATCCAGTCTATTAATAAAACAGTATTCTTAAAAAGACACATTTATTTGAAAATGCATTCATTCTCATCACTAGCCACGTATACTTTCTTCTATGAAAACCAAACGATTCAGCTGGCGATTTGGCAATACTGACTCAGGTGACTCGCACATCCAGATCTGACTGCCACTGAGACCATTTTCCTGTAAATCTTATATAGTCTCCCAAACCTGCATAAATCCTCTCCTCTTTAGTTTCAGCTTTTTACTCCTTTTGTCTGTTTACCACTCTAAGGCCTCGTCCACACAGACGTTTGAAATGAACGCCTTCTGAACGCCATACGCGTTTTTGCTGCGTTTCGTAGCTGCGTTCGATTGGCGTTTCACTGGCGTTCGCAGTAGCGGCGTTTTCCTCGCGTTCGTCGGGATTTTGACGCCAAGAAAACGTTGCATGCAGCGTTTAGTTGACGCCACCCGAACGCGCAGCCGGCCGAACCACCGTGTGGACGCTTTGATTTGCTCCAATGAGCAGAAAAACGGTCGGCATTCAATCGGCGCTCACCTGGCGCCACGAACGCCAGGAAAACACCCGGTTCAGACGTCCGTGTGAACGAGGCCTAATACCGCCCTAATAAGGAAAAGTTGTTGCATATTTTATAATTCAATTCCTGAAGTGTTACCATTATATTCTTTTACAGTAACGTGATCTGATACAACTAGCCCATAACCTTGGAGTATTCTGTGAAAATTCCTTATTAATATTATTACAACAAAAAGTGTAGGTTTTATTCTGGACTTTTTAACTACTACTTAAAAACAATCATAATCTCTGGTTTTAAAAAAACCTTTTGTACTGCGTGATAAGAGTTGATTTCCTTACTTTTGGCCATATTTAATGCAGAACTCTCTGGACTCTGCGAACAGCATGCACTTTTTATAAAGTTACTTTAAAATGTGCAAGTGGAAAGCTGCGTACGTCCACATCCACAGATTCGTTGGGCAAACCCAAGGCACCTCCAGACTTCAGCTCAGGAGTTAAGTGCGTTCTTACACTAGAAGTGACCTAGAAATTATTCTCCCCGCTGCCTGCGCCATGCATAATTTACACAAAGGTGACAAAGTAAAGCAGTTTTTTCAAACCGACCTGGCTATTGTTTTATTAGCCGTGCTGCCGTGGTCTCTCAGTGGGCCGTGACATTACGTGACATTACTGTATGTGATGAGTTGAATTATTGATTGTGTTTTCTTTAGTTCAAGCCATGGTCTCGGCATAGGAAGTGCATGAAAATCGAGCATCGAGAAAGTTCAGATGTATAAATAGTATATTGTACAACTGTAGAATTAAAGAAAACCCAATAACCTAATGTTTTGCACAAACATGCATACAATAAAAAAATTCTAACAGTGTAACAGTTGAAGATTTTGTTTTCATATCCAGGAACAAATCTTAAATAGGAAATATTGGCAAAAGTCAGAATCTTTGTGAAACTGCATAGTTTTAAAGTGCATGGTTTTAAAGATCAAATTTCTTCTCGAAAACGGCTGGTGAATGAGGCCCATTGTTCTTTCAACAGCAAAAATTGTCATTTGTGCCATCTGTGCCGATGGCGAAAGTGCCATTTAATCAACCAAGTATTAACTTCCTTTCACTGTATAAATTAGAATTTTCAGGAGTAGCGCCTCTTTAAAATGGCACGAGTGAATGTTTTTATAAGTCTGCCGTGTCTAGCTGCGGATGGAGATCTTATTTGATGTGCTGTATACAGTATACAGATTTAACTCTACAGCAGACCCACTCTGTCACTGGCGTTCCTGCTCGTGATGGAGGACCCATGTCACCGTGCCTTCCTAGCTATAGCAATCAAAGAAATGCATTATTCAGGATGTTTACCTGCTCTGGGTTTGACTTGTGGCCTCCTTAGAAAGAGAAAAGTTTTAGAGTTGCACTGAGTCAAGCTGTCTTACAAAAGCATTTGCATTATATATTTATACAGCCGCTTTTCCTTTAAGAGCGTGCAGACTTGCTGCTATAATCCTTGTAGAGCGGGTAAAAGCCTTCCCGTTACTTCAGGAATTTCCTTCTCACGCTTTGTCCAGTAGTCCAACGAAGGTTTCTAATTTTGCATTTATGCTGATTCATGTGGCGGGTGCTGTGAGGTGAACGCAGGATATTTCTGCAGCTTATTTAGTTTTTAAAGAGACAGGTGGGTTTTTTTTTTTACTTGTTTAGCAACACATACACTTTGCCTCTTAATATCCTTTTCAAGCTTTTGTCGCGTTACCGGCTCATCAAAGTCAGCTCCTATAACTAGGAGATCACATTTACGGCACAACTCCAGCTGTTCTAAACCTCACCAGTTTCAAACTGGGCCATTTAAGAGATGAGACACAGCAAGCTACACCACACACAGCCGCTCTGGTTAGGTCGGACGGTACTCACATCCACCGTCATATGGCATTTTTACCGGAGAAATAAGATCCCGGACGCACCCCCAATAAATGTTATTGATTCCCCATCTTTATCCCCGGACTTTATATCGACGGTTCATAACATTTATTGGGGGCTCGTCCGGAATTTGAACCCGGGACCTCTCACAACAACAACAACATCTATATGTGACCCTCCACGGCAAAACCAGTTGCTTGTTGCAATTTTTTTAAATTGAGTTATGTTGTCATGAAAGGGCATAAATCAACCTTCAAAACGATACCAACATTCAAATGAGTCGGGTTTCTCCTGTCACGCCAAGTGAGAAACGGAGAAATCTGCCTTTGAAGTTGACTATCGCCGTAGCACTCACAGACGCTTGGTGCGGTCGCGGCTACGTTTGTATTTACGGTGGCCTACGCTGCATTCACAGCCACACGGATAGCCTACCTGCGTTAGGTTAACTGAACTCAGGAGACGAAGATGGATTCCGGAGAAATTTCTTCACGCTAGTCAACCAGTGGATTTACCGTAAATATTGAAGTAGAGCGGTCAAAACACAAACTTTTAACATTCTGCTGGAATTGAATTCCTCACCTCAAGAAAGTCACATTTTTAGGATGGAAAGGGTAAGTTTTTCAGCAAAATTTATTCACAACAGCACAGTATAGACCTTCCACTGTTTAAAAACACCAAAAACAAAAAATCCACAATTTTACCCCACGCAACATAAGCGCTCATTTTTCTCGGAAACCTCCGTTGCGACAAGCGACTGGTTTTGCCGTGCAGAGTCACATATGTGTTAATGATTCAAGGCACAATCTTGATTTAATGCTTTTTCAGCTAATTTGCCCTTGTGGTATTAAAACCGCAGGAAAATGTCACAGAACATGAGGTACATTTGGTGTGACGGTTTCCTTTCAAGACATCACTCATATGAAGGTCCAGTGTTAGAGTTTCTTTCATCTCTCTTTTGCTGTATTTTCCCCCGTAACCGCAGCAATCCACACCCAGTTTAAAGCATTGTGATGATGAGGCATTGAGCTGTACTTAAGGGGAGCTACCCTTCCTTGATTTTTTTCTTCTTTAACGGTAATTTAACATGTGCAAATCAGTATTTCTAAACAGCACATTCTATAACAGCAACGTAAAGTCTGTCCTCCTGTATGGTTCAGAGTGTTGGCGTGTGGTCAGTACAGACACGAGGAGACTTGAGGTCTTCCACAACAGATGCCTCAGACGAATCTACCAGATCTTTTGGCCCAACAAAATATCCAACCAACAACTATGCAAGAAAACAAGCAGTCAGAGCATCAGCAAGGACATTACATTAAGACGCTTAAGATGGCTTGGACATGTGTTAAGGGTGGAGCAAAACCGCATCCCAAGAGTTGCCTTAAGATGGACACCACCTGGAAAAAGAAAACCTGGAAGACCCAAAAACACCTGGCGTAGAACTGTGGTACAGGAGCTTCAAAAGATGAGTCTGTCATGGGGAGAAGCACAACATGCTGCCAAGGACCACATGCGATGGAGAGAGCTCATTGAAGCCTTATGTCCCACAGGGGACGAAGAGGAGTGAAGTGAAGTGAAATCAGTATTTCTAAAGTACTACATAAATGCTTTTTCACCAGTGAAACTTGACTTTATTGTAACGTCATCATGAGAGTAGTGGTGTAGTGATTCATCGATCTGCATCAATGTAGTTATTCAACGATCAACAAGCCCATAGCATCGATCTAAAACGAAAACATCAATTAGACATTATTAATATGATGACATGTCTCACCAACCAAGAGAAGCACTTTATAATGTGCAGAAAAACGTTTCAATGCTTGATTATGCTCAGCTATAAAATATGATAAGATACTTTAGTTGCGTTTGTGATTTGATATGAATGGAAATGATAGGGTTAAATCAGCATATCATTTTGCCTCATCCTGATTTTGCAGTCAAAATCTAATTGTAGCATACTTTCTGATATCTGCAGACAACAAATCGTTGTCCATTCAACTGATATAGTATATCATGATGAAACTTTACTCCCCTAAATGAGTTTAGACTAGTGATGAATGAAACAGCTCTTAGAGCCGGCTCTTTGAAGTGACCGATTGGAGTCGGCTTCTGCCTGGGAGCCACAGCCGCTGTGTGTCTGTACTCTGTCTTTTGGTACAGTGCAGGCTGGAGCCACGTCGTCTGGTCTCTCTGTATATTTTTGAGGCAGTTGGTGGCGTAACGGTAGGGTGTTCGCCGCGTGATTTGAAAGTCGCAGGTTCGAATCCAGGTGCCGGTAAAGTTACCACTGACGTACTTATGAGCAAGGTACCGTCTCCAAGCACTGCTCTCCAGGTGCTTGTTAGCTGCCCACTGCTCCTTCATGGATGGGTCAAATGAAGCAGAGGTTGTGGTGCACTGTGTGCTGTGCTGTGGTGTGTTCACAGTGACAAATAATCACTCACTTTCACTTGTATACTGTAGAAATGACAAAGTTTATTCTGACTTTGACTTTAAAATGTATTTGTTGTAGCCCTCTGTTCCATGTTGAGTATAAGCCACAGAAATAATAATCATATGTGACCCTCCACGGCAAAACCAGTCGCTTATCGCAAATGTTCAAAATTGAGTTATTATGTTTTTATGAAAGGGCATAAATCAAGCTTCAAAACAATACCTATATCGAATGAATCGGACGAGACATGACTGAGATATCAACATTCAAAGGAGTCGGGTTTCTCCTGTCACGCCGAGTGAGAAACGGAGAAATCTGCCTTTGAAGTCGACTATCGCCGTAGCACTCACAGACGCTTGGTGCGGTCGCGGCTACGTTTGCATTTACGGTAGCCTACGCTGCATTCACAGCCACACGGATAGCCTACCTGCGTTAGGTTAACTGAACTCGGGAGACGAAGATGGATTCCGGAGAAATATCTTCACGCTAGTCAACCAGTGGATTTACCGTAAATATTGAAGTAGAGCGGTGAAAACACAAACTTTTAACATTCTGCTGGAATTGAATTCCTCACCTCAAGAAAGTCACCTTTTTAGGATGGAAAGGGTAAGTTTTTCAGCCAAATTTATTCACAACAGTACAGTATAGACCTTCCACTGTTTCAAAACACTAAAAACCAAAAATCCACAATTTTACCCCACGCAACATAAACGCTCGTTTTTCTCGGAAACCTCCGTTGCGACAAGCGACTGGTTTTGCCGTGCAGAGTCACAAATGATATAATGTAGGTTTTGTACATTAGTAATTCATTTTACACATAATTTTACATTATTTTTGGTAATAAATTAATTTAATCAACAAAAAAATCTGAGGAACCATTTGGGAGCCAAAAGAGTCAGCTCTTTTTAGTGAGCCGAGCCATAAGAACCTGCTCTCTTAAAAGAGCCGGAATTCCCATCACTCGTTTAGACCAGTGTGGAAACATCTCATATTTTGAATCCTGCTCTTTCATGGACGGGTCAAATGCAGATGACAAATAATCACTCACTCACTGGTAAAAAAGCGTTGCTTAATTGCTGAATCCAATTATCTTTATAATTAATGACAGACAGCAGAAAAATGGTCAAAAGTGATCCTACCACCTCCAGTCTCTCTTAAAGAAGGGGGCTAAGGCACTGACTGCTGAAAGAAATGCGGCTTAATATTGGCTTTGAAGCAACTCTACAAGTGAGGGAGAAAAAAGGAGCCGTGCACGATCTTGTGTCACTGCAAGTTACCAGTGGCTTCAGTTCCGATCCTACTCAAGGTGACGTGTGGAGTCTTGCGCTGACAGACTGAAAGAGGGCGAGAAAAAGGCCTGATCAGACGAGTGCTGCTCCGCCGCGTTGGTGTCACTTCGTGCTCCCGGTCTGCTGCCGCGCTGCCTGGAAGCGTGACTCAAGAGCGAACGGCTTCACTTCTCCCACTCCTCATAGCAGTCTCCAAAGCATCTGCTGCTGCTGAGGAACAACACAGACCGAATATCTCGACACACTTCACTCACTATTTTACTTCATCCATTTACTTCAATGTGTTTCTATTAGTGCTGAGAGTCCAGTCTCGTCACTAACCCACTAACGTGTACTTTTGTTTTCTGTGCACTAACCTCCGTTTTTTTTGTCTGTCAGGGGTAGTTAAGGTGTGTAACTTAAATGGTTTAAATCACAGTTGTTGATTTAAGCCTAGCTTCACAGATTGAAGAACAGCTGTGGACTACAAAGCATTGCTGCTAAATGCTGTCAATATAATGGAAATGTTACGACGGCATATTAGGGCTGTTGTAGATTTAAAAGAAAAAACTGAGGGGGTTAAAATTCTGAGAAAATAACTCAGAAATTCCGAGATTGAAGTCGTAGATTTATGAGAAGAAAAAGTTGGATATTCTCAGAGATTAAAGTGACAAATTCATGAGAAAAAACTCTATGGGGGAAAAACGTGTATTCTTCGAGATTGTGAATGTTTTCTTCTCGTAAATGTGTAACTTTAATCTCGGAATTTCAGAGTTTTCTCGGAATTTTACCCCACTTCCCACAGCTCCAGTAAAAAAATAATAATAATGTGAAATGGCCCTAACGCTGTTGTAAAATGTAGCTTTAAAAAAAGTACAAAAATGAATAATGTGGTATTGAAATGAAGATGTGTTTGTAAAGGAATTGTTTTAAAAGTTAGATTTTACGTGTCATTGAGCATAACACCCACAATGAATAATTTGCAGTCAACCACTTAAAGTAGCTATAGCTTCGGTTGAAAATAGGTTATAGAAGCAGCTTGAAAAAGACGTCTTTTCACCTTTCACTTTTCAACCAAATTGAAACGTTTTTGAGACGTTTGGCAAAGTCGTCTTTTCAACAACTTCAAGATTCAAGATTCTTTATTTGTCACATGCAAATTATACAGGTACAACATGCAGTGAAATGTATCCTGATCCGCTCTTTTGACTCTGCAGTTTAGGCAAAGAATTAAAAAATATAACAAAATAAAAAGATACAATATACAAACTTAAAATAAGAAGACAGAGGAATAGAATAAAGATGAATAAACTATTTCTTATATTACAATAAGTTAGCCTGAGTACAAAAATCTGCAGACAGATAACTTATTTCTGGATGGGATGAGTTTGGTGTTTAAATGTAAATTTCTGGTTTGTAGATTCCACATTTTAAATTGTAATAAATGCACTGTAATAAATCAGTTCATTACATAATAAAATAATTACAGTAAATTAAGAACTGTAATGCTTATTTGTGAGGACATTTCACAATATTAATTTTCAATTAATCCTTGTCCCATTCACCCAAATTGTAAAGGAATATAGGACAAATTAGTTCCTACTGACGTTATTTGGATTTACGATTTTTGCAAAAACTTTATTGTTCTGTAATGAAAACGGTGTCAAATGAAAATTTGCGATACCGTATGCGTTTTGTGGTTGTACACAACAAATTGGCAAGTTTGCACATGGTAGATTCTCAATGAAAAGACTGGTGAGTGTCTATAGCATCTGTATTTTCTCCAGTTGTCCAGCAGTACCTCATGGGTTTACAGCAGCAGTCTTTTATTAACAATAAAGAGCACGGCCTCTTTTAAGAAGTTTTGTTGTGAAATCCCACCACTCCTCCCTGCTGCGCTCTGTCTTACTGTGCTTTCTTCACTGATTTCTTTAGTGCTGAATTGTATGTTTGTGCAGTGTACCTTATTATTACTGTGCCTTCTCCTTCCTCTGTGTGTGTGTGTGTGTGTGTGTGTGTGTGTGTGTAGTTCCCCGCTGCGGCAGCCGCTCTCCCGTCCCTGGCCTGCGGCCTCATTAGCCGTCTCTCTCCAGCTCTTCCCACACGCTCCCCTCTGAACGTCTAATTACTGCTCCTGACCCATGCTAATGATTGATATCAAGTCCTGGTGCCTCACTCTCTCCTTGTCTTCCTCCTATTCTGTCTAAATCTGACAAAGACGGCGAGGTTGGGAACTTCAGAGGCATCGACCGCTGAGTGAATCGCATGCTTGAGTCGAGCTGAAATCATTGTCCTCTGGTGTGTCGGTGGGAAATTAAATCCTTATTTTCTCTCTCCAAAATAGAAATGTTCCTCAATCTTGTAGGGTTTAAATCTAGATTTTTGACCAATACAGGCAAGAATTCTGATGCCTGTGATTGTTTCACTCTGAACTTTATTGTTTGATTGTTTTCAGGTGAGGGTGCAGTTGATGTCAGTAGAAATATATCATCTCTGATAAATTGCTTTTGGCTTCAACGGCAACTTACTGCTGCTGTTGAGCAACTGAGGAAAACCAGGACAGAGTAGAGCTCAGTATGAAGCATGTTTTGATGATTTCTGTTTGGATTTCACAGTTCTAAGGTTTCTATGTTAAAAGAATAACGCATGGGTGTTGGTGGCCTAGTGGTAGAACACTCGCCTTTGGACTAAGAGGTTGTGGGTTTGAATCCGACCTGTGGCGTTACCAACATTGGGTCCCTGAGCAAGACCCTTAACCCTAAGTTGCTCTCAGGGGAACTGTCCCTGAAATTAGGAAATGTAAGTCACTCTGGATAAGAGTGTCTGCTAAATGCTGTAAATGTCCAGATGAGGACCAGGGTTAAGGAGCTAATTGTCCTTTGAAAAGAAGGAAAATCAGATATTTTTCTGGCTTTTATTTAGTGAGAACCAGTTCTTATGTTTTATTTGAAACCCAAGAGTGTGTAAAGATTTGCTTTTAGTTAATGAGGCATTTTTAGATCTAATAGTTATGTTTACTTGAGTACTCTACTTAAGTAGAGTTTTTGAGTATCTATACTTCACTTGAGTAGCATATTTTTTGGAAACATGACTTTCACTTCACTACATTTGAAAGACAAATACCGTACTTCATACTTCACTACAAATACCGTAAAATACCGTACTTCATACTTCACTACATTTCTATCAAGGTTCTCATTAGTCCTTACTTTCAAGTCTGTGGATAAAGTGGATGTTATACCACCTTTTCTA
Organism: Distichodus sexfasciatus; assembly: GCA_032718565.1. NCBI lineage: Eukaryota > Metazoa > Chordata > Actinopteri > Characiformes > Distichodontidae > Distichodus > Distichodus sexfasciatus. The sequence continues at coordinate 630,545 of JAVGVS010000092.1, read as the reverse complement.
AAGCGTGATTGTTTTTTGCAGATGACAGTCTATCAGTAATCAGCAGGGTAACGTCACGCCTGTGTAGACTGTAACTATAAAACCAAGTTCAGACCGTTCTGCCGTTCTTTGTCTTGATTAAAACATTGTTGCTGTTGGAAAGTCCTGAAGCTAGAGGTGTAGAGCTGGGTTTTAAGCAGGTTGGAATGTTTTATTTTATTTTCGGAACAGGCTGCGTTTACAGTTATTGCGCTGTCCTCCTGATTAACATAACATACTGCCAGAGCTGTGTCTGAACACTACCATGCTGTTTTGTGGGGGTGTGTAGTCTAAAATAATAAACTAATGACTGGTTTTCTTTGTCATTTCGCGTTGTGCTTCATTCTGGAACATTCTACCAATTTCTTATTCTACAGGTTCTACAAGCTAGTCAGAGGCAGTAGGTATTGTAAGTGTTGTGGTGATAATGCAACAATGTGGTGAAAGAAGTGCTTCAGTACTTTAACTTTGACTGTACAACTTTCACTTGTACTGGAGTAACATTTGACTAGTGGTGTCTGTAATTTCACTTAAATGATGAAGTGATTTAAGTAATGATGTATTTTTTATGTAACCTTCTGTAACAGTGTAGATGTGACCAATGACCTGCGCTTTCAAATAAATATGAATAACCTCTAGTATATATAGCAACATTCTTAAAATTTTCCACACTGCGTACCACCCTTTTAGAGTCGTTTTTAAGTACCTATCCCCCAGATGGAGATCCAAATTTTATTATTGGTTCAAAGAGTTGTCCCAGCTATACCGTTTCATCATCTGTTTTTCTAGACTCACCAGGTGGTGCACACAGTCGGCAGAAACAGAATTCTCTTATTGTCATGCACGTTGCCAAAAGTGATGCACTCATAGCCCTCGGTGTGGTTCAGTGTTACAGCGCTTGCTCCTTCACCCCGGCCGGAGGGAGCGAGGGATGGAGGGATGGAGGGAGGAGGAGACGAGGGGGACAAGCGGCTCTGTGTTAGGAGGTCGTCCTGGGAGACAGATGGTGACTAGATCCTCCTCAGTGCCAGGAATGTTCTGGAAGCTCTCCACGCTAACCGGCCCGGGAGTATGTAGGAGGTGTGTGCATCAGCACCATGTTCAGGCACAGGCCGCATCCACGTTCCATCTGTTCCCAGCACCTCTCTGCTAGCACGCCGGTATTGGGGCACTCGGGCCCCAGCACGCACCTCATAGCAGTGTAGATTGTGCAGAGCAGCGTTAAAAGCGCCCCTTGGGCTTTGCATCTGTGCTGTGATTAACCCCTGCACCTAAGCAGCCACCTAATTCATACTACGCAAGCACAAGCAGAAGACGTAAGCATTACCCGTATGTCACACATGCACAAAAAATAATCGTCACTGGTTGCGCCGGAGTTTATGTGGGGTAGGGGATGGGTGTAATCGAGTTTTCGTTGACTATAACAGAGCCGGTCTGCGCTTAAGGCGATTTATTCGTTTAGCTTTTCGAGAAAGCGTCTCTGGCACTCAGACGCCGCGTTGCACCGATGTGTCATCTGATCTGCAGCGGGAGCCGAGATTCGCGCTTTCGTCTGAAATTATGGAGCTCATCCTCTTGGCTCGTTGAATCACTAACCGCTAGAGCTGGTGACAAAACCCACTCTGCATCAGATGCTCACGGAGGCTCTTGGACTGAGTGAAGCAGGATTTTTAACAACTCATTACAGATGGCGACAAGTTTTCTGATGAACTCGAGTCGAACACGCACGAGTCTGAAAGACTTCAGAGGAGGCCTAAACATGAGTCAGAGCGTTAGTCAGGACCATGTTTGTAAATCGTCGGTCTTCTTTAAAGAATTTTTATTGCAATGTTGCTGGATGCAAATAAAAAGTTCTTCATAATTCAGGGGTCGCAACTGATGACCGGTCATAATGGTTTAATTTCAAGATTTGCATAATTAATAACTGAGAAATAATCCAAATTAAAGAAATGAAAGACTCTTGGGTTAAAATTGGTCACAAAAGATATCTATATTAGTTTTCTAGTATTTATTCAGAATTCTGACCAAATATGTATAGGGTTGGTAGCATAACGGTTAGGGATTTCTCCCTGTGATCAGAGGGTCGCCAGTCCACATCACGGACCATTAAAGGTACCACTGAGGTACTCATAAGCAGGGTACCGTTCCCAAGCTCTGCTCCCCAGGCACTGCATGTCAGCTGCCCACTGCTCCTTCACAGATCATTCAAATATGTTGTGGTGCACTGTGTGCTGTGCTGTGGATTGTTCACAATGACAAATAATCACTCACTTAGTGTGATTTCTCTTTGCTAAGAACATGGCCTGAAACCTATTCATAAGTAAAAGTAAAGATTTCATAAAAACTAAATAAATAAGTAAAAAATAAATAAAAGTCATGTATGCAACTTGAGTAGAAATATCTGATATGATTTTATAGCAATTTGCTGGTATTACTTAAGCTTAGATATTACAAGAAATACTTGACTGGAAGCCTTTAAATTAAGAGCCTGTTTACACGTATGCAGATATTTTTATAAATTTGATCCTCCACGGCAAAACCAGTCGCTTGTTGCAACAGAGGTTTCCGACCGTTTATGTTGCATGGGGGAAAATTTTGGATTTTTTGAGAGTGTGAGACTTGAGATCGAGATCATATGTGACCCTCCACGGCAAAACCAGTCGCTTGTCACAACGGAGGTTTCTGAGAAAAACGAGCGTTTATGTTGCGTGGAGTAAAATTTTGGATTTTTTGTTTTTAGTGTTTTGAAACAGTGGAAGGTCTATACTGTACTGTTGTGAATTAGAAAACTTACCCTTTTCCATCCTAAAAACGTACCTTTTTGAGGTGAGGAATTCAATTCCAGCAGAATAAAGTTTTGCTTTTGGACCGCCTACTTCCTTGCTGATTACGTAACCACTGGTTGACTAGCGAAGACATTTCTCCTCGAATCCATCTTCGCTTCCTGAGTTCAGTTAACCCACCCAGGTAGGCTATCCCAGGTGGGTTGTGAATGCAGCGAGGCTATCAGAATACAAACGAGTCAGACTCATCAAGTTGCCTTGCAGTGTTACGCGATAATCAACTCAAAGGCAGATTTCCTCGCTTTCTCACGGGCGTGACAGGAGAAACCAATTTCATCAAAGGCTGATAGGCCCCAGTCCTATGTCGCCCCATTCATTCCATATAAAATAAGCTGAAGCTTGATTATGCCCTTTCATGAAAACTAATAACTCAATTTGGAAAATTTGCGACAAGCGACTGGTTTTGCCGTGGAGGGTCACAGATGTTCATAAAAATATCTACATACCTGTAGACAGGCCTTTTTTAACCTAATGTTGTGTAAACACAATAGTACAGATAATACATGATACTAAAACTATCACTAAAGTACGGTAAGGTAAACTCAAGTTACTCAAATACTCTACATCACTGATTTTTTGGTAAAGATTTTATGTTCTATTAACGTGATTCTGTGGCTTTCCAGCTTCTCCTTGTCCTGTTAACAACCCCCAACACATTTCTAAGATATTTTATTATAAACTATGGCATTTTCAACAAGAAGGACATGTCCAACTCGAATGGTAAATTCAAAAGTCTACAGTGGATCTAAGAAGTACAGGAGGGATGGAGGTATTTGAAAAGATTATCACAGATGATAATAAAGACTGAGATCGACTGACCTGTTGAACTTCACTATATTAGAATATATCTGGTTACAAATACCGAAGGAAAATATCAGCTCCAGGTTCTCATCATTCTTCAGATGGCTATTTGTTTTATTAGATGAATTTAAATTAGACTGCTTTCTGATCCTGGTTCCACTAAAAGAAATGTACTGATAGAAAGATGTTCCTTTTTCATATCAACGGTCCACTTTTACTGTTTCCCATTTTTCTGAAGAAAAAAATACGGAACATTGTGGACAGATGCAGGAACACACCGGGGCTCCTGAGGTCCTCCACAATCAGGAATGATTTATTTCTACGATTGGAGGGATAAGGTGGAATACAGTTTAGATTCTCTGCCGGGGATCAACATCGAAAGAAAGGTTCAAATCCACATACTGATCGTTCATCTACAGACAAATGAGGTTAGAAGGGAAAACAGAGAGAAAATGGCCTTAACGCGGTGTCAGCGCTTAGAGGCTAATTTCTGACCAGATTTCAGCTTAATTCGCCCCAGAGATATACATCAAGCTGCAAATACACTCACACACTCTGTTTGTTTCTTTACAATACATTAAAATGCTAATGGGGGAAATGGTGACCCCAGTCCCAAGCCAGAAATCTAAAATGATTGTCAGGGGGAAAAAACAGCTTAACTGTTGCTGGTCAAAAGGCACATTTCATTTATGACCAATCCAAATTGTTCTGAAAACCTATGCGTGTCTCTTCAGCTGGGTGCATTTGTAACCCTCCACGGCAAAAAACCAGTCGCTTGTCGCAAAGTTTTAACATTGAGTTATTATATTTTCAAGAAAGGGCATAAATCAAGCTTCAAAACGATACCTATATCGAAGGAATCGGACGACATATGACTGAGATATCAACATTCAAGTGAGTCGGGTTTCTCCTGTCACGCCAAGTGAGAAACGGAGAAATCTGCCTTTTGAAGTCGATTATCGACGTAGCACTCACAGACGCTTGCGCGTCGCGTTACGAAGCAGTATTTACGGTAGCCAACGCCAGCATTCATTGAAATACACGGATAGCCTACTCCGCGTTAGGGCCTGGAATATTCTTTTGCCGAGCTACGCGGTGCTTATCCGCACAGTTGGGTTGTTACGCTTGTGCTGATATACTTACGTCTGCATCGTGCGCGTCAGAATTTGGTGTGTACTTTACCACCAGGAGCGCCGCGTCGCAGGCCGCAAACCTAATACATGAATGAATACCTGTACATTAAAATCGTCTGTTATTCCAAACAAACATGTCTTCACTCGGAGAAACATTAATCTTCATCATACTGAGACAGCGCCAGAGAATTAAACGGAAATCACGGAGATGGTACGTTCGACCACTTAATAGATCTCGTCAGAAAATGGTTTTGCCAGTGAGAGACATTGCAGATCTCGCAACACTGCCCCCTAGAAATGACGCAGGTATTGCATCTCCGTATACTGCCCGCTAATTTTTGAGCACGTGCACAAAAACCGACGCAACGAACGAGGATACGGATCGCCGGGCCACGACGCATACGACGTAATTAACAGCAAGTATATTCCAGGCGCTAGGTTAACTGAACTCGGAGACGAAGATGGATTCGAGAAATATCTTCACGCTTAGTCAACCAGTGATTTACCGCGAATATTGAAGTGAGCGTCAAACGAGAAACTTTTAACATTCTTCACTGGAATTCGAATTCCTCACCAAGAAAGTCAATAGTTTTTTAGGGATGGAAGGGTAAGCTTTTTTCAGCCAAATTTATTCACAACAGCATGTATAGACCTTCCACTGTTTCTGCTAAAACACCAAAACAAAAATCCAAAAATTTTTACCCCACTAACACATAAACGGTTGCGCAAGCTGCGGCCATAAGCGACTGGTTTTTTCCTGCGGCAGAGTCAGTTATTTTTCTACTGCATTTCGTTTGGTGCTGCAGTAAACGGATGCTGGGCTGCAGGGGTGATGGTCAGTGCCGGTGCTGTAGTTGCCGCCTGTCGCTTAAGAGCCTGTGTCCACAAGCGCTTTCTCGGCGCTTGTTGTTGCTATGGCTATTTAAAAGCGCCATTACACCTCTGCTGCTCCTATTTCATGTTTACATTATCAATGCGGTGCCTTAGTACAAGTGAAGGGGCGAAGGCCAGAACGCTGAAGCCCGTGGGAATTGTGTTAAAAATAGGCACAAAACCGCATTTGGTGCACACAGATGCTAACTGTGGTGCTCCAGTGATCAAACACCGCACACTCATCCGCCCGTAAATATATTTTATGTTTAACCCAGGTGTTCCTCAAGTTCAAATGTATTGCGTTTCCCAGTTTGCATTTGTTGTAAAAGCTAGTCACAAAACGAACACTATAGCTTAAATAGCAAATGGAAGTTTAACTACAGTAAATATATCTGTTTCTACCCTGTTGAACTGAAGCGCTGAGATAACAGCTGATTAATTTAAACCTTTCACCCAGTTCCTCATGTCCCGCTCAGCTCGTGCACGCCGCTGCTGACGAGCGCGTGAATGTACCGGAATTTGGCACCGTGTGATTTGACGTGAACTGATAACAACTTCTACTCGGTACCAACCCTACTTCCAGTGTACAATCTCATGTTTTTCACTAACACTGCTGCTATAATTATGACCTGTTAGCATGAAAATGTGCTTAGTGTGAAGTACAATAGTCAAAGCCAAAGTCAGTCAATCTCTTATTGTCACCCTGCTATATACTGTACAGATACATAGAGAAAGACGAGACGACGCGGGCTCCAGGTTATTTTTCAGTGCAACAAACAAAGAACAGAGAATAATGGAAAGAAAATTTAATTAGCACATGGAATAAACAATAAATAAGAACATTAAAATATACATTAAACAATATACGTTTTAAAACCAGACAACATACAATATACATTTTAGACAAGACAGGGGAGACAGACATAGAGGTAAACATGTTTGTCAAGTCAGGAATAGAACGTTTGTGATTGTTGTAATGTGTTCATAAGTGAGGTTCTAAAATCATTAATTCTTCTTGAAAAAATGTTTGCTTTCTATATGAACTACAAAGTGGTGTTTCTAGTTCTAGAGTCAACAAAGTGTGGAATCAGGAGAAATACGCACTGCTTGGAAGGGCACCAGGGTTAGCAATCCAATTGTTAAAGTGATTAAATGCAAATATGAAAATAAGTGTTTTTGGTCCCGTCATGAAAGTGTGTTGCCCCGTCCGCTGGGGGTAAATAATGTGAATTCCATCGATTTCTGGCTTTTGGACAAGTGTTCACAGATTTCCTGTCTCTGGCAGAATTGTTGTTGTGCTTGTTAATCCATTTGAGTTGGAGCGTGGAGCGTCTTGGTGGGTATAGGTCATGGCTACTGGGATGCTAATGAGTGCCCGCTAATCAATTTGTGCTTAATCAGCCAATCAATGGCTAATACTGCAGCAGTCAACTACCGAGTTGATGGCAAATGAGAAACTGGCAGGACTTCCTGCCCTGGCTTTAAACTCAGTTTGTTGTTTTCCATCGTACTGTCTCCAGCCCTGGGAAACGGGAGCTCAAGGTTTTTACTAATCATCTGCCTGCCTGATTGGTTACACAAAGCCGAAATGAGGGGGTTTGTGCAGAAGGACGAAGGTATATTAAGTTGGCTTTTTCTTCTTGGAAGGTGCTTGTACTTGAGCTAAGCGCCCCTGGGGATAAACTGAACCTCATTTGTTATGATGCACTTGGTTGCCTGTATCATGTTAACCTTCTAACTGCAACCCTTTGGCTTTCTCGTGACCTCCAGAGTTAATTCTTCTCCTAGTGTTCTTAAGTGCACAGTGGCAGAATTTTGTGAACATGTATGTGCAAATATGTAGTTCATATATGCTCGCTTTAAAGCCCGTAGGCATTCATTGACGGATGGGAAGCAATACCATAACCCGGCTTAAGAGTTTTCAGAAAATGGGTATAACTTTCGTTTAATGTTAATGGAATGTTTATGATATATATATATATATATATATATATATATATATATATATATATATATATATATATACATATATATATAATAGAATATAGGAATCAGAGAGTGAAGTCCAGAATAAAACCAGTCTGCACTTTAAGCATTTCTTTCCTCTAAATGAAATGGCAGGAAGTAGTGTTAAATTTAATCACAGCTGGACTACAGCTCCAGGAGAGTGGCAGTCACTTCTCGTTACGGGCTAATCTTGTTAGCCCCAAAGTAGGTGTCTGTTAGTGATTTGAGCAAAAGATGACCACTAAAGTGAAACTTTGCCTCAACAATGTTATTCACCCAACAATGAATCAAAGCACGGGGAAACATTTAGCATATGCAGTGTTGGGGGAGCTACTTTCTGCTGGGCGCAGCTTTTCTTCTGCCAAGGCACTGCATTAAATGTAGCGAGCTACAGCCAAGCTGCTGTCTATACATATATTTGACTCTGCACGGCAAAACCAGTCGCTTTTCAAAATTTAGTTATTGTGTTTTCATGAAAGGGTATAAATCAAGCTTCAAAACGACACCTATATCGAATGAATGGACGACATATGACTGAGATATCAACATTCAAAGGAGTCGGGTTTCCTGTCACGCCAAGTGAGAAACGGAGAATCTGCCTTTGTTGACTATCGGCCAGAAGCACTCACAGACGCTTGGTATGTCAAGGCTATTGCTTAGTATTTACGGAAGCCACGCTGCATTCACAGCCACACTGATAGCCTACTCATGTTAGGGGTTAACTGAACTCGGGAGACGAAGATGGATTCCGGAGAAATATCTTCACTTAGTCAACCAGTATTTCATCAGAATATTGAAGTAGAGCGTGTCAAACAGGAAACTTTTTAACATTCTGCTGGAGTTGGAATTCCTCACCAAGAGGTGAACTCAACCCAAGTTTTTTCAGCCAAATTTATTCACAACAGTACAGTATAGACCTTCCACTGTTACAAAACACTAAAAACAAAAAATCCAAAATTTTACCCCACGCAACATAAACGCTCGCTTTTTCTTGGAAACCTCCGTTGCGACAAGCGACTGGTTTTGCCGTGGAGGGTCACATATTAGTTATCTAAGCAATGCTTACAGAGAAAAGTAGCTACCCACATCAAACGATTTCACCGCCATGGCTTCCTGCTTTCGTCTTTACCAAGTTGAACTCCATGCTCCTGTCCCCTTTCTAATATAGTGTTTTAATTCACTACATTTCTATGTGTCGCAAAAGCAATTATTACTTAAAGACAGCATTTAAAAAATTGCAGCTACTGCAGTTGTGCAAAAGCAGTAGCTGCCGCTGCTTGTAGTTACACCTGCCATGGTCATTGTTTCCACCTGCATGTGAATATTTCTACCGGGTATTCTACATGCTGGTGTGTTCTGATCTTCTTAACACACGAGACGACAAAATAGTTAAAGGCTCATTAATTAGTTGAATCAGGTTGGGGATCTTCAGGAGAACGTTAAGAGCATTCCCAGGATTGGAAAAAACGAAGTCCTGCATGCTAAAAGCTCAATTAGCTGTCGTCATTGTCATTCCCTTTAGCGTACAGCTATGATGCCTTTGAAGTTGCCAGGCCAGCAGCACTTGTCAAATTTGTTATAATTTTTCCCACCAGGAACTGATGCAGAAGAGATTGAGTTGACACCCGAGTCTTCGGCCCGCCACTGTACATATATATATTAGCCTGATGCTCTGAACCGCATGGAGAAGGGGCGACATCACTGGTAAGAGGTTTACAAAGTGATTTAATGGCAGTAGCTGGAGGAGATGTGAGCAAAGATTCACACTGAAGCCAGTAATTTACAGCAAGTTTAAAGGCCACAGGTTTAACAAACAAGAAGAACCAAAATTGTCACATCATCATTATCATTACCTTCATCATCCTCATTGTCATTGTCATTCTACCATTAGTAATAATACTGTTGCAGCTTTGATTACTACTACTTGTAATCATCATCAACATGGTGGTGTGGGGGTCAGTGCTGTTGCAGGGTCTGACTGCCCTGCTGGTCGTCGTGAGGGCCTTTCTGTGGAGCCGGAGGCTCTGGTCTGCTGGGCTTCCACGCTTCCACTTTCCCTCCGGCTGACCCAAAAAGCATGCCCTTTCAGCTTGATTTTACACCAAATTGCCCCCATATTTGTGTGTGAGTGTTTGAGGAGTATGTCCCACAGCAGTGTTGGCACTCACCCAAAACCAAACGAGGATTATTTGACATTGTGAACGCACTCCCCAATCAAGAGAGCTCAAGAGTGCACCAGAACGTAAATGTGACCTCTGTATTGAACCCATTCCTTGCAGGAGCAGTGAACAGCTGGCACAAGAAGCGGCATGCATTCTGCTCATGAGTGAATTTCAAATGGACTTTTACTCAGTCCGGGATTTTAAACCAGTGAGCTTCTGATCACAAGGCGAACTCTCGAGGTTGTTCATTATCTGAACAGCGTAATCCCTTTCACGGTCGCAGGGACCAGAGCCTATCCCAGGACTGGCGACCAACCTAAAGTGGGCAATTTAGAGGCACTAACCAACCTACTGTATAGTGCATGTCTTGGGCTGTGGGAGGAAACCGGAGCCCCTGGAGAAAAGCCATGTGAACACAAGGAGAGCACGCAAACTCCACTCCGAAAGACCCCGCAGGTGACCCGGTAATCGAAACGCTGAGCCACTGCATCAAGCACCATATGATTCAGATTGAAGATTTTATTGCAATATGTACAGAAGTAGCGTATGAATCAAAATTCTTTCTCAAAAATTCTTTCTTCTGTTAAGACTACTAAGTAATTAAACAAGCAGTGCAACATTACAATAAACACAATAAATACTCCTAGCTAACATCTACTATTAACAAAGTGACCATAATCATAAAGAACAAGTGTAAGCACAACTACTTATATATTCCCACGGTCTCAATTACTATTAATACTGAAGACATTATTAATGATAATATTAATGTTCATATATTATTATTGTTATTATTATTATATTATTAAATATCACACACAGCTTGTAATGCAACCAGTTTAAATGTTTTAGCACAATGGTCCTATTTAGTTTTTATATATGTCATACCACTTCATTAATGTAAAATCAAAGCCTCATTACTATTTATTGCATTACATTTTGCCTGCAGTTCTTCATACACATATAGTTTAAGAGAGAAAATACGTTCATCAGGAGAGAATATTCAGAGGAAGGTCATGCCCTTTGACAAAACCATTTGAATATCTTTCTGCCGTGTACATTTATATATACTTTTAAAAACGTATTCTATAAGGTACTTTGGTTTTTTCATCGCCAGGCTCAGACATGGTTTCAGCAAGCCGCGAAAGTTTAGGAAGAATTAATGCTGTACACTCTGGTTTTGAAAGAAAAAGGAAACAACTCTGCAGGCTCAGTGATCACGTTCTAACGTCACCCACACAGTCCCTGAAAGTGGCTTTAAACCCGGGAGATGAAATGATGGAGGGTTTTGGACTCAGCCCCTGTCCATGTGTGAGTCTATTCTGCTGCCGGCCATGGTTATTGGATGTTGTATTTTACCCAATAAAAAGGTAGGAACAAATTGAGGGGTTTTGCAGGATGCTCAAACTTCCGGTTTGTCAAGGTTTTAATCATTATTCAGATCCAATTCAACAAAGCTTTAATTCACAAACGACACCTTTACTCCAGGTTTGCCAATTTAATTGAGAAAATAGATGTGTGTTGTGCTGACTCTGTCAATCATGCCAAAATCCTCTAAAAATATCGGACCCCTTTTTGTAAATTAGTCGCTTGAGCCTCTAGTGTATCTATGTGTTACTACAACACGATTCTGCTGATGGATTTGGCCGTGAGCTTGTAGACCAGCCGAAGCAGCTGGGTATGAATATGAAATATGGTTATGAATTTTAAGCAAACACTGATATTTATACAGTGTCCGAGAGCTGACAAGTGGCATATGTAAGCACACGATCAAGGGCAATAAATTTGAAGAAGCCAGAATCAGCCTGTAGGGGCAGAAGGAAATGGATAATGAAAAAGAACGTACTGGACAAACAGACACAGGCTGAGAGACTTTTCCTCAGGATTTCTGTCTTTGAAAATAAATATTGCACGTCTTGAACAGTGAAGGGTCGAAATAGAGATGATCATGCCACAACAAACTGCATGTTTTAAGGGCATCATTTGAGAAAGAGACTATAGTCTGTGCATTAATCAATTATTAATCTGTGAGAAGTTAATTACAGTTATGTGATTTAATGTATGCACAATAATTTGCTCGCTGCTGCAAAACACTTAGAAATAGAAGTATAGAGATTATATCAATGTATTACAAAATGCGCAAAAATGTAAATTAAAATTCATGCATAATATCCATAATGACTCAATTGTTATATAACACCATATATTATACAAATAATTAATGTGAAGACACATTACATCTTCACTGACTGAAAGTTAGGCAGCTAAATTAGCATAAAGGTTTTGATATATTTGCCTACTTTTATGTAAATCTGTATCTTTAGAAAATATATGGATGAAAAATAGTCCTGTTTTTGGGTTTGTGTTCTTTTTTTTGCCTCCATTGTTACCGTTATTTGGAGACTAAAAGTTATAGGTTTGTGCTAAAACATATCCTCCTGGTGCCCAGAGCTTTGCCCTGTCACACCCCCTCTGGATGTTCAGGAGTCCGCAGGAGCCGCCGGGTTTCACCATCAAACTTGCTTAATCTCGGGCCTTCCACACACAAGCCATCTCCACAGCTCCTCCTGGGGAAAGAGGACGTTGAGATACTACTGAGCCAGCATTGCTCAAGGTCAGAGAGGAGGACATAAGGCTTAATGTAGATTTTACTGAGATGGCAGCTGTACATAACAACAGCGCCATGAACATAATAATAATAATAATAATACATAATAATAATAATAATAATAATATTATTATTAATAATAATAATAATAATAATAATAACTATTATTAATATTATTATTATTATTATTATTCATAGAGTTCGTCTGAATATAAAATTAGTAATTCAATAATTGAGTCTTCTAATTAACTATAACAATAAGATACTTTTTAATCAATTTAATATCATTTCATTTTAAAGATTTTTCTCCACAGAGAGGGCTCGGGAAATAAGTGATACAAGTAAGTCCTGCGTTCCAAAGTCAAAAGGCCACTACACCACTTTTTTTTTCTTTAAATCAGGTTAATAAACCAGCACTGGACCTCAAAGCTCAATAGGAAGGTGCAGAGCCACTCTAATGCAACCGGTAAAAGGATTTTAAATTCAACCCCAAATGGTGAAAATCAACAGCATCCACTGGGGTGAGAGTAAAAGGATTTTATTTTACTATTAACACATTGCTGCTCTCCAACTGTTAGAGTGAATTTCACTTGCTTTCAGCATGGGTTAAATTAATAGGTGGCACAATGGCATTGAGTTGTCCAGATCCATATAAGCACACATTTAAATCCAGCTATAATGGGAAACTCATAACCTCACAATGTCAAGGATTCGAGGGGCTTTCAGGATTCACTGCAAGTTCTCCCATCCTCTCAGTCACCTGAAATAGGGGGAGAAGGCTTTTGACCAGCCCAGAGTCTTTGTTGTTGAATAAAGGCATTTCACACCTATAACGCTACAGGCTAATTTGCCTTTTTATTCATTTTTTCCCTTTATTGTCGTACAGGTGTCAAGGGCTGTATCAATAATGAATGCTTCGGCATTTGAGTTTTGATATTCCCCTCTGAATTTATCAGCAGAGGACAGAGCAAGAGAGAAGATGTGAGGGGGAGAGGGAGAGGACAGAGAGAGGGGGAGATGGGTAGATAACTAGGGAAAGAGAGACAGAAGGGTGAGAGCGGGTTTAGAGAAGGGAGATGGTTGAAGTGGAGAGAGAGAGAGAGTGTGTGCCTTGTCAAGGAGGAGAGATGGAAGGATGGAGAAAGGAAGGGAGTGGAGGGGAGGGAGGGAGGGAGAGATAGAGAGGGGTCGGGAAACTAAGAGGCGTGGAGAGTGAGGCAGAAAAAGAGAGAGAAACTAGTCAAGGAGTGAAGGAGATAGAGAGAATGGTGGGGAGAGAGAGAAAGAGAGAGGTATGAGGGGCCATTAGGGCTTTTATTCAGAATTACCATGCATACACATATGTGAAACCTATGGGAAGCCAAAATCACATACTACACGGAAAAATGCACACACAAGTGAAAACTTTTACATACACTACTGAAACACTCTCACATAAACAAAAAAATGAAAATGAAATAGGGGAGACTTCACACGCACCACTGACAACCTTCACAAACTACTGAAATGCCATTCACACACACTAGTGAAAAGGTGCTTACATACACAATCCAAAATGTCATTTTTACTGGTGTGTGTGTGAATGCTTTTCAGTAGTGTGTGTAAAAGGTTTTACTTGTGTGTGTGAGCGCATCTCAGTTGTGTATGTGAAGGTATACATTTTCAGTTGTTTATGTGAGAGTGTTTCAGTAGTGTATGCAAATGCTTTCACTTGTAAGTGTGTGCAGTTTTCAGTGTAGTATGTGAATGATTTTGGTTTCACATATGTGTATGCGTGGTAATTCTAAATAGTCCCCAACGGCCTCATAGTGAGGAGTGGAGGGTTACAGTGTAGAGAGAGAGAGAGAGAGCAGTGGTGGCTTCATTCATTTTCATCAGAAATATGCATGCTGCCTCTTAAATAATGCACGATCTCATAGGGTTTGTTGTTAATTCCATGTTATCGGCCTCGTACACAGTGAAAGTGCAGGCTGTTGATAGATGAAAATTAGGGCCTGCCGTGTGTTTGTTTCCGACACACTCAGCTCCCAGTGCAGCCAAGTGACTTGGCGAGCATCTTGTCTGTCTGGCATGACACCGTGACTGTCTACCTTCAGTGCAAAACCCCTGGGTATGCAACTATTTATTTAGATTTTTTTTTTTTTTTAAACCTGACTTGTTCGTAAAGTTTAACTTAAACAAATTTAAACAAATAATGATCCATCGCTGGAAATTTTTGATTAGAAACCAAAACGCCCGTCTGTACTCCTAGGTTGACTGCTAGATGGAGACGATCATGATCGGCTTTACACCGCAACTTTCTGGAAGGCGACAGCTTTCCATCACCGCTAATCCTAGCATTGCGAAAAATTATATGCAAAACACTTTCGAATAGGGCGGAGGGTGTATAAATGAACGGAAGTGAATGAATCTAAATGGCTAAATTGTTGTTTTATTAATAGACTGGGTATAGGAAATTTTTCATATTGAACTGTTACTAACCTTATGCACATTCAGTGCAAAGTCAATTCCAAGACCATAGTTGTAGGTTAATGCTGCATCCTAATCTACGTCCAGTTTAAAGTTTATATTTAACACTCAAGTTCTAGTTTAAAGTGTATATTTTTGTATTCTACTTATACGTTTATTCTATATGCCTTTGTTCTCTTGTTCCCTGGGTTTCTTGCTGGGTAACTGTGAACACAGCCATGTCAGTTCGCCTCTGTACTGTGTATGTGTACAGTGTGTAGCAGAGATGACAATAGTTTATTTTGACTTTGACTTTGACCAAATTTCCCACCAGATTTGCTCTTTATTTCAGAGGAGGTAGATTTCACTCGAAAAACGACCTATAATGCAGTCAATGTTGTCGCTGTTTTAAATTTTCCTCGCAAAATTCCTCCGAACCTTTATTTTGGACTCGCTCGCCAGCGCCCTCTACGTGTCATTATAACCTTCAAAGTAGACGAAATGGAGATTCAACTCAATTCTACCCTGACGTTACTAACCAGGTTTTGTTTTAATCAGACAAATACTTATTAGCCGTGTTGGGGAGTAACGAGTTACATGTAACAAAATTACATGCACTTATCAATAAAAATAAAAGTAACAGTAATCAGTTACATTACTTGAAAAAAATGTATAATTAAATTACAGTTACTTTCAGGAAATATTCAGGATTACACTTCAGTTCATCTCAATATCTTCTGCAGAAACATTATTATATGTTTAGTAATATTATTGTTTTGCCATTTCTTCTGGTGCACAACATCCTCCATTTACAGCTGAAAGTCTGATACTATTCCGACATGTCTAATTGGTTCTCTTATCAGGCTTGAATTTAAACACTCCACTCTGTTGCTGGATCTACAGCTCACGAGAGGCTCTTCCTGCAATGCCAGATAGAAACTGATAAATGTAGGCCTCAGCCCACTGCAGGAAATAAAATGAGCCGTGTAGTGAGCAGACGCTATATGTAATAATCAATCCCACAATTTAATACACAACTGTTTATTCAGTGATGTTCACCAAATGTTGAATGTCAAATATTTGATTTAGCAGACACGGGTATTCAAAGATCAGCATGATCTCACAGTAAAGCGGTGTTGAGGTGTTGAAGTGTTGAAGTCCGACACGGCTGTGGCTGTGTTGAGGGAGTTTAAAAGGATTTTGACAGCAGTCAAAGGAGTAATGCTGTAAGGTTAAACTGGTTTCAAAAACTGAAATGCTTGATAAAGGAGAGAGTTATCCAAAATGTAGAGAAGAATCCAAAGTAATCAAATGTAAATAGTTACATTACTTTGTTAAAAGATTAAACAGTTACACTACTATTACATTTTAGATAGGGTAACTTGTAATTGTAACACATTACATTTCCAAAGTAGCTTTCCCAACACTGCTTATTAGATGGATAATATTATACCTGAATCAAATAATTGCTTTTTAGATCTTTTTACTTATTTATTTCGAAAATCACAAATCAGGAAACAAAACAAATGTCATAACCAGTGAAGAATAAAAACCCCTAAACAAATGAACTGAGGTTTTATGTTCACTAGAACACATACCAAACAAAATTAATGTCAAGTCACAATAAATTAAATAATAAATGAAAATAGACTGGTGTGGATTAATATAAATAATTAATTTTGAAGGCAAAAAAGTGAAAGTAATATAAAACAATTATTACTACATGTTCGAAAGGGAATAGGAAGAAGTCTATAACTAATCTTAAAAGCATATAGATTAGGTATCGCTGGGGATTTTTCTATGCATTTCAGTCTCAGGGACTTTTTACTGATCTGTTTCTGTTGAAGGTCAGAGTCCCACAGCCAAACAATGTAATTATGTCTTACCTGCAGGCCTGTTGTTTTTCTCTTTTCTAAACTCAGAGAATTCAAGGACACACACAGACCTCTGTCATCACTTCTTGGTGATTCCCGACTGAATAATAAAAGTGGAAATATCAGATGAAATCAGTACACTCTAGAACGTAATGTAAGACTATATAATGTGTAGCACTTTAGCATACACATTTTGTGCTAATGTTTAATAAAATTGTGTTAGAAAGTCAGATCTTTTACACATAGTTATGTGTAGTTTTAAAATGTACACATGTGCTTTTGTTCACATCATTCATCACAATGCATGCAGCCAAGGACAGCACTTGTGTTAATATTATACATGTTTACACATCTTTGTTTACCTTTCTTGACACTTTCACTGTGTCAAACGTTTTAACACAGTGAATGTTAAACGCCTCAAAAACTCAAGAAATGTCCAAACTCTCCCATTAATGTGTAAAAATTTGAGGAAGTTTGTGTCCATTTCCACATCTTTTCTAAAAGTGTACTAATGCACTGAACATGTTTTTAACACAGTAGATGTAGGCAAAGATGTATGAGAGGGATAATGTCTGACTTCAGAAGATTAAGTATTTTCCATAGTTATATTCTACCTGTTTGGCTGCTCCTCTCAGTATATATAGATCAATGAAAATAGAATAATGTTTCATGTCTAGGTCCTTAAACAAAAAAGGACAGAAATAGAGTACTTGAGCCATGCCTCATTTCTTTATATGATGCTGCCACAGTGCCAGTCTCTCTTGTAATTTTAATGTAGTTTTGAGGAATTGTATTTACATATACAGTATGTTTGCCCGCGTCAACAAATCACCGTAACTATTGTCTCTTTCGACTCTAGGCATTTTATCTCTGATACATAAGAGTACCAAATCTTCTGTAGTCTGTGTGTTGTATATATTGCATCTTGTGCTGCTAGTATACTGTAACAGGACACTCAAGAATATTTTCCTGTGTTCTCAGTCAGATGGTTTTAAAGTTGAAATGTCACATATAATAAAGTAAAATACGTTTTAACCCATACCTCTTGTAGTCATGCTGTTTTTACTTTCTGAACATCAGACTGTCAGTCACTATGATACTACATCCTATGTGCAGATGAAAAGCTTTTCATCCTTAAACATCCTTTCACATTAGATGCTAGATGTTTATCATCATTTCTATTATTTTGTAAAGTGGAAATCAATTCAGCTCTTTAGATGATTTTGTCCCTGTACTGGCTTAGTTGTGCTACACTTTTTAGTTACTTGGATATGAGATTTATCTTGTTACTTATCTTTTTTTTTTTTGGTATTTGGTTGATAGTTTCTGGAATCAGCAGTAAGATTCCATTCCAGTAACTGATACTGAAGATATTGGCTTTGAAATTTTTCACAGCTATTTTGGACTGTTCTTCACTTGTCTTCTCTTATAAATATTTTTAAAAGTTCATATTGTATACACACACACACACACACACACACACAATAATAATAATAATAATAATAATAATAAGAGTGATGTTTATTCACTGTGGTATGGATTTTGTATACTTTCTTACATTTTATTTGATATATACAAAGTCTCAAGTCTAAATGTAAAAGGACATAAATGCAGAAACTATTATTACATATATACATACATACATACACACACACACACACACACACACTAATACACAACACACATTTTAAATGTCTTTTCCGTTTCATATCTGAAGCACATTTCTCATTTATTCATGTAGTCCAGCTTTCAACACCAACCTGGCGTTGGTACGAGCCGCTGCTTGGCAGAAGTAAAGAAATCGTATCCGGAGGGCGTGATGTTTCAGAGCCACGTGCCTCCCGCCAGGGGGCGACATTTCCACTCAAATCCTCTCTCCTGGATGTGCGTCCCAAACCGCATGCTACCGTACTGTGTAGTGTGCTAGCCACAGTAAAAGTAACGTCAACCTTTATTGGCGTGCAATCTTTGCGCACTACTATAGTAGACTAGTATTCGATTTGGGACGCAGCACAGATCCTCGGCGATGAGTGGATGGACGACGGGCAGACCGTCTCACGCAGGGAGAGAGGCAGAGTATGAGTAGTTAGCTAGAGGGCGAAACGCTTCAAGAAGGAAGTATAGACTGGCCAGGATTGTTTTCCGCAACGATGTTGGAATAACGGAGGAAATAATCTAGCAACGCGGTCCGCCATTTTATCCATGAAGATGTCTGGGAAAATTGACAGTAAGCAGGGTAAGCGCGTGCCAGTCACTCTCATTCAGGACGAGTCTGGACCGATTTGTTGTTAGCTTAGCTGTTGTTGGCTGGCTAACTGGGTTAGGGGCATATCGCCAGAAGCCAGCCAGCGAATACAGAGCCCGGGGCCAGACTTGGTGTTTCAGATAGTAATGTCCTCTTTTTGAAGGGGAAGAGGGACGCAGTTGCTTGTGAAATACGGCCTGAAGTGTCCGGTAATGACCATTAGAAGAAGAGCTAGTCCGGTGGCTGGGTTACCGCTAATGGTTACAGTGCAGTAGCGCTTATTGATGGGTTTGTAGCGAATGTGTTACTTTTTTAAATGAACGATACATTCTTTTTGAATGAGTCGACATAAAGATCCGTCTACCTGCCTGTTAAGCGATTTGTATTCTGTTCATTTGTGGCATTATGGTTTATTTGTTGTGTTATTGTTTTTATTGCATTGTGCTTATTTATTAACAGAGACATAGCATTGATATTTCCCAGTTTTATACTGGCTAATCACTATTTGCCAGTTGAATTTAGAATGCACGATGAAAAAATGCTAGTAAATATAATTCGATTAAAAATTTGTGTTTTTAATCAACAAAATTGATTAGCTCCGTTTGAAAAAAACAATAATAGTATAAAATAATTGGGGTCGTTTAGTCCGATAACGCAAAAACCCTATTTCAAAAACTTTTACTCGCAAGACTTTTCTTTGTCATACTATTTAAGAACGTGTTTATTAAATTAGTCTAGGTTCTCTTGTGGATTAATAAATGATAACCAGTTGGTTTTTTTTAAAGTGTATAAATCATATATCCCTTACTTACCCCTTACTTATACACACACACACATATATATATATATATATATATATATATATATATATATATATATATATATATATATATGAACGTCACTTGACATTGCATAGCTTGCGATCTGGCAGTCGCCAATACGGCACTATACTATACACCATATATTGTGTTTTGTTTTTTTTTTTTTTGCAAAAGTGTGTTTGTTTCCCGTACTCCGTTTAGTATGTGCAGCTACAGCAGTGGTTCTACAAGTCATAAATCCTAATATCACTGAAATAATGTGACTGAAGCCGTCTGCTGTTGAATGATTTGTAGCAAAAGTTTCGGATCTTGATTAACCGGAATCGACTCACTGAACTGAGCCGGAACATCCGTCAGTCTCGCCGCCGTTTAGCCTAGCCGCAGGCGCCGGAGGGTGTGGGACCTGCAACATTTTACACTTACATTTATGACTTTTAGCAGACACTCCAGGAGACTCATATTTGCTAATTACAGGAACAGTCTCCCTGGTGCAGCTCCGGGTTAAGGGTCTTGCTCAAGGGCTCAATGGTGGTAGGATAAAGACAGACCCGAAACACACAGTCACAGTATCATACCACTAGACCACCACAACCACCACACACACCTAATTAAACTGGGTAAAATAGAATAAAATCTCCCTGTATCGAATTGAGCTCATTGCTGGAGTTGGAGGAAAAGAAAAGCAAGACTTTAACCTGCGGTCTCCTGGTCTGAGTGTCCTATCACTAAAAGACATCATACTAAAAGTGCTATGCCTTCACAATCACCCTTGCTTATTATATATCTGTGTAATAGATGAGAAAAGTGGAGAACCTGGAATCATGTCTCTACTGGCAGTACCAAACAGGTGGCTTGTAAATCCCTAGTGGAGAGCTATGCTTCAGGCTGGCTTTTTAAAATTTTAATAGTTTAAAACCAAAACCTTTTACTGAAGATTAGTGGACACGTGACAAATTCTATCTCAGATCTTAGTATGGTTCAGAAACCGTTCTGAATGTCTTTCAGTTTATTACACAAGAAAGTGTGCTAATACACAAAACATCTACGAACACTTGTATGTTTTACTTAAAAGCACAAGTAAGAAAATGACAAGGTTTATCAGAGTCTGTGCAAATCCACAAAGTAGAACTGCATTTGTTTTAAAAGACTTGAGCTGAGTACTTCCTCTGTTTCAGGAGGAAGACACGAAATGAAGTTCCTCCTTTGTTTTAACCATTTCTTTCATTGGTTGAACACGCTCTTGGAAATATGTTCAGGAAGTCCGTGTTGTGGGTCATTTCACCTGTAAAGAATAATGGTCTTATCGATCTGAAGAAACACCAAGATAAGACTTCAAACTTCCCACCCATTTCAGAAGCTTGATATCACAGTATAACTTCCACTTCTCATGCAGTTCATATCTTAACCAGGATGCAGCGCAATGAAAATCGGAATAAAGCCTTGTCAGCTTATTGTCAGACTTATTTCTGGTCACTAAATGGAGTTTTTATTAACCTAGAATTCAGTGAACATGACTGCATGTTGAAATGCTTTGGTTGCTGTTGTCTCGGTTCATTTCAAAGGGGCTGTCCCTTTAGTTAAAAAACATTAGTCAGCTTAAGCATATGAAATACATACATTTTTAATAAAAAATATTGTGCATGACCGTAATATTGTATGTTAATTTTTGGTTTAAATGAATACTTTAAGCATTCTGATTTTGTCAATGTGGCCTGGTGCTGGTTTAACCCTGTTACTTTGTAGTGCTATATGTGGGGCCGTGGCGTAAAACTCCACAGAACAGCCGCACTAACCTCAAGCTCTCCGTCTCTTCAGAGTGTTGGGGAAATTTCCCCTAAATGGCTTTGTTCATCATACACCATCAAGCAGTGGCATCGTCAGGATTGCGCTGTGGCGCGTTGCAGCTCGAGTGTTTGAGCGGAACCACAGAAACCAATTCACTTCACCGTCAAAGGGAAACTAACTGTACACCAGGGCCATGGTCTCTTCCATCCTTTCTTCATGTGTTTTTTGTAAAGAAAGTGAAGGACTGAAACACCATGCGACTTGTTAAACTGCAGCCTCTCTTTGTGTTGGGAGGGCTCATGGACTTTTTACATGTTTTATTTTAAATTGGCTAACAGAAAAAGTCTAGGTCTGTTTTTAGCCTGAAACAGTAGACACTTGTAGTTGTATTGCTGTAGTTACTTATAGTGCTTCTCTTCATGTAGACCACAGGGTAGCTCATTGATACTTTGCCTTATTTATGTCTGTAAGCCAAAGTGCCAATTGTTGGGTGACAGTAAACCCTTCTTTATGGTTCTATCTTCATTCTTTTAGCCTCTCTTTGTTTTTTTGTCATTCTTGTTTTCCTTTTCTCATCCCTTTTTATATATCCAAAATCTCTTTGTCTCTCAGAATCCCAGCGCTCGCACTTATCAACCTTCACAATGAGGCTGATAGACAAATTTCACCCTCCAAAGACCAAAAGGACGCCTTCAAAGAGAACCTCCAAGCCTCAGCCAGAACACCAAATTGTCAAGGCTCCGGAGAAGCCCGTAACTAAGGTATCTCTTCAAGCACAGTCTTTGACCTGATTTATTATTACTGCTTTGTGTACTAATTTGAAATCATCCTCTTTTCCGGGTTTAGACTCTCACACGGTTAGAAGAGCTGGAGAAAGACGTGGTCAATGCCTTGCGTTACTTCAAGACAATAATCGATAAGATGGCAGTGGACCGAAAGGTTCTGGAAATGCTTCCTGGATCTGCCAGTAAAGTGTTGGAGGCTGTGCTGCCTTTGGTGCAGCTCGACCCCAAGATTCAAAACAGGTGGATAGATCAGATTTGGAAACGAAATATGAAACATTAGCATGGAACATCTAGATTGCATCTCATGTCTAACATGCGGTGTGAATCCTTGTCTTTAGCAGATACATGTTTCCCTGTCCTCGAAAAATGCTCCAATTTCCAGATCCCTTTAGCTTTGTTTGTTTGATGCCTCTGAATTTGAATTCAAATACTCTTGGGACAAACATATTAACCTTGAAACTTCTCTGTTTTTAGTTCATCTGTGTTATCCTGCCTCACCCGGGTCTACCAGAGTCTGGCCAACCTCATCCGCTGGTCTGATCAGGTGATGCTGGAGGGCATAAACCTAGAAGAAAAGGAGACCATTGTGACGGTTACCGCCATCATCAAAGCAGTTCTGGATGGTGTGAAAGTAGGTGAAACTTGTTTTGCTATGACTCACTGTACTAAGCAACATCCCAGTTGTTTGTTTTTAAACTCACTTGCCTCTTTTGCTGCTAAATTTACCTAGAATTTCACTCTTACACTAGTGCAACTTTCTAGTTTCTCATGGGCTTTGTCGAACTGCTCAGAGCTGAGCAAGACTTTCCACTTAGTGTTTAGTGGAGTCTGTGCTGTCAGCTGATAGTGGCGTGGCCCGTCATGCCGCTGCCTGTGGTTTCCTGCAGGAACTGGTGAAGCTGACCGTGGAGAAACAGGATCACCCGTCTCCCACCACGCCCACCGCCAAACCCCTTCCGTCTGTCACCAAGGCAGAGAGGTACGGCAGACCAGTCTGCACCTGCAGATGAAGCCTGGTTTTGGAGTGCATACAACTGCATTTGAGCATTTCAAGTTTTGTAGAGTGAGGCTAAGGACAATATCTTATGGGTTTAGATGTCAATATAAATGATAGAATATGGTGATGGGAAGTATAGTGTTCTTATTGGGGTTTGATTATGTACTTTGTACGATGATTGTTAAAGGGATAGTTTGCTCTAAAAACACGTAACTGGTTCGTAGTTTTTGTTGCATTTAGCATCTTGAATCACCGTATGTCATTTGAGTTAAAATCCCTAATTAACCAAGTCACATTAAAACTTACTGATGGTAATTTAAGGCTTATTAAGAGTTAAACTTCTATCATAGTTGCTTAAATTGTGTAACTTCTGTTCTCACAATGTTCTGCTTCATTTGAAGCCATTCGAAACCTGCACCCATAAAAGAAATGGTTTTTGCCTGGTGCACACAAGTAACGACAGGCTTCCCTCATCTTTAATGTTGTGTTAAAGCGATTATGATAATTGCAGTGTTCCAGAGCCGCCTGTTATAGAAACAGAGGACGAGAACTTGTCTAACTCACCAGCCCTGAGCCACTCCACCGAGGTCCTAACGCAGGCCCCCCCAGCTGAGGAGACGGCCCCACCCAAACCCCCTCTGCCTGCGCTCAAAGTGCCCGAACACTGGTAAGAAGATCAGCTCCAACTGAGAGTTTTGTACCTATTTCCACATCTTCCATTTTCCTGTTTCACGCTTCGTTTGAGATAAGAGCCTAGCGCTTGCTTAATGTTCGGGTAGACCTGTGGAGGTTACGTGGCCAGACGCGCTTCTGAAGGATACTTTGTTTGTTAGATTTGCAGCTGAGCTTTGTTTGGCACCTGGTTTGAAGCACTGCTTCTTGGCAAGGCTGCTGTTAACATATCTACGCTGCATTGTCTCCAAATAATGACAAGCTCCCGCACTGTTTAAATCGAAAATGTTTACAAGAGGCCTAAAAGGGAAGGTGTGAAACGGGCTGATATAAATAGTGCACTTCTTGCGAACTCGGCCCTTTGTAGGCCATCGGCAGAAGGCCTTACAGACTTCGTTTCCTCTGGCAAATTGATGTCTCTCAGACGTGTGTTTCTGAGAAGTGATTCTGCCAGGCCCCGTACTCTTCTGTGGGGAGAGGGGAGCAAAAAGAACGACAGAAAGAGAACCTTTGCGCCAAGTCTGGGCATGAGAGGATTAAGTAGACTTTAATGCGATGGCATGAAGTGTGCTCAGGGTGAGGAGCGTATCCTGTGTGATCATTTCCTTTTAAATTGAGTTTCAGATATTTAATTCAGTCGTGGCTTGTGTTAAGATCTTAGTATTTCCTAGGTTGGATTGGAATTTTAAACAGACTGACTGATATACACTATATCAATAGCTCATGGTGCCTGCAATTTATGGTTTTTATTGTTTATCAACGTTTGTGTTTAAAGGGACTTTTAACGATTTCAGACAACTTGGTGCTTGTGTTGGAATCTCTGTGATGGTTGTTAATGTGTTCTTATTTGTTAATTTGTGGTTGATGTTAATTTGCCAACGAGTGTGAGCTTGTGAGAGAATGCAGGCAGCGCCCTGTTAACTCTTTAGGGGTGTGTATCTCCGTTCGCATAGTGTTATTTGCACCTGTTGCTCTTTTGCGTGGTGGCTGTGGCTTCGCTATATGAGCTGGTAGAGGTTCAGGACGCCTCTTTGCGGGAGGAGAGAGTGGGTGTTTCAGATGTAAGCCACATTTCTTTCCGGCGCATCTTCAAACATCACAGTTATGGTGCAACGTTATTTTGGTGGACGTAGCTGACAACACTGTAATGTGTAGGGCTCAACACCTCGGGAGAAATATATTTAATCATGGTTTCTCTGAGTAAATTTTATAGTTGCAGTTCTCAAGGCTCAGATTAGCTCGAAAGTGTCCAATTTGGGAGAAACCCCAATTTAATCGCTCCGCCACTGTCAAATTTAAGCGAGTTTTAGCATAGCCTTTGCCGTGAGTGTGACAGTGAAAGTGAGTGATTGATTATTTGTCATTGTGAACACACCACAGCACAGCACACAGTGCACCACAACCAAATGTGACCTCTGCATTTGACCCATCCCTGAAGGAGCATTGGGCAGCTAACAAGCCCCCGGGGAGCAGTGCTTGGAGACGGTGCCCTGCTCATGAGTACCTCAGTGGTAACTTTACCAGCCCTGGGTGATCATTAATGTTCGTTAGTGGAGACTAGAGGTGTGAACCTTCACTAGTGTCACGATTCGATTTGATATCTCGATGCCTCACAATGCATGCCGCCAGTTTATCTACTATTACTTCACATTGCATACAGACTGGGCAGCCATAGGTGCTACCGTGATGTTCTTTTAACTATTTTGCCGTATCCAGAAGTTCACCAAGCAATGTCATGATATCAGTAATTCAGGGGTTTTCAGCTGCTTCTGTACTAGGCACTACCACTCAGACTAAGCAGGGAGAGGGAGTATTTTTTTGTATGACTTTTTAGACATTTGCATTAAATTAATTGTGGATAAAGACGCCCAAATCATTTGGGAATGTTTTGAAAAATGAAAAAATAAATAATTTTTAAAAAGTGTTTTTTGTAGTGAAAGTGGAATGCATCTCACGGAGCACCTGCAATGCCGCTGCAGACCACTAAGGGCGAGCCGGTTGAAAACCTACGTTATAATTGATTATGGTGTGTCATTGCATCGACGCTGAATCGACCACATCTGGATTGTGATGCATCGATTATGCAGTTCATTTCAACACCCCTAGTGAAGGCACTATTAAAACTAGAGGATTGCAGTTGTAGATACATTATAAAGGCACACAGTGTTTGTTATATAAGGGAAAGATCCTAGAGTTCCATTGCAGGGACAGAGATGGTTGACTGAGTAAATAATTATGACCAGATATTATTTTGACACTTATTTAATTATTAATTTCCACTAACACAAGATTAAATCATATGCGTACAAATAAGTTCCCATTTCTTTTACATTTATGTTTGTTGGCTGACTGTTTTAAATGTACGCCACAGTTTTAGTCTCACAAGGGCAGAGCTTTTGGCCTTTTGGACAGAATGGTCAAGCTCAGATCAAAGTATATGCATCCATTTGACCGTCAGATATTACCTATAGCTAATAGAGCTACTAATGCATTTTTAATGTTAATGATTACAGTGTAACCTGTGCAAGCTATATTTACGTCTTGCTGTTATAAGTTGTGTGATCGATTGACTTCATGTTTCAGCAGCAAATTAGATCTAAAATTGTCCTTTATTTTAGTAGACGCTTCGTGTGATCCATATGGCACTGACTCTTCTTAGACATGAGAGGATTTGCAGGAGGGTTATAGCTTTGACATATTTCAATTTAACAGTTTTAAAGTTATTTTTCTCTTTCTCGCCAGTCCGCCGGCTCTTCCCCCTAAAAAGCGGCAGTCAGCCCCGTCGCCTACTCGAGTCGCCGTCGTTGCACCCATGAGCCGCGCCACCAGTGGATCTAGTCTTCCCATTGGCATCTGTAGACAGGTAGAAAAAGTTTTTTATTGGCCAGTTTTGTTTTAAAAAGTGTGATCTGTTTCAGATATGTTGCTAGAGGAAATGAAGTCATTTCGCATCTTTTTGTCAGTTCAAATTCACCTCTCTTATTTATATTCCTTTAAGCGGTTTTATCATGTACTTATGCTAGCATTGTTTATCCCAAGGACTATGACGCCGACTCCTTACAGAGACGCTTCTCTGGAGGTAGTCACTCGTTTGGAGGGGAGTCCCCACGCATGTCTCCTTGTGGCAGCATGGGCAAACTCAGCAAGTCGGACGAGCAGCTGTCTTTACTCGAGCAGGACAGTGGGCAGTGCTCTCGCAACACTAGCTGTGAGACACTAGGTGAGACTTGGTGCCACTGGCTTTCACTTCCATGTTCAGTCTTATCTCTTTCTTGTGCATATGTGTATTCACTGTTGCTTTTTCCGTTTGTCCCTTCAGATACAGCAGATAGCTACGACCCGGATTACGATTTCCTCAATATGGATTTGTCCAGCGTGGATCAGATCTCTGTGCCTGCCGTCGGCTGTCTCAGTCCACTTCCCGAGTCCCAACGAGAGTCCTCGTCGCCCAGCCAGCTTACCCCAGGCCCCCCTTCCCTTCTTCCACCCGCCCTCCCGCCCCACTCTATCGTCGGCGTGCCCCCGGCCCTTCCTGAGAAAAAACGGCGCAGCGGCAACCCTCCCGCCCCCTTCGACGGCCCGGCATCTCGCTTCGAGAGGCTCCACTCCCAGTATGACAACGTACCGGAAGATGAAATGCAGGTCCCGCCCTTCCCTCTCTTCTCCCCAACTGTGTTTGGGACGGACTTCATGGCTTCTGAGAGTTCTCATATCCCTCAGAGCCCCCCACCTTTGCCCGAGAAGAAGAGTCGACACAGTGAGTATGAGTATGAACATGATGCAAGCGTTCACCAAAAGCAAGTCGGTTCAGACCAAAGAACTTGTTCCAAAACTTACTTACGGTAGTCTCAGTTTTAAAGATGCATACATTCCATGCATTAACTCAGATAACAACCCCCTGATCAAGGCACATGTCAAACATGATACATTGGATTCAACATGGAAATCTGAGAAACATAGAAAACGCAACATGCAAGTTCTGCAGTATGCATCCTGGTTCTCACCTGCAAAGTTGGTTCAACTAACAACTGAGCAGCCTCCAGCTTATCTGTGTGACTGTTCAGAATGCAGTAAAACAGACTTGGTTGCTTTTTTTCCTTTAGCAATCATATTGAAACTCCATTAAATTTCCCCAATTCCTCCCTGTCAGCACTAGAATTGTTTAAAGAAATTCTTGTGTAATATATGCCCCAGATGATGCAACATCCAGGCCTGTTTTTCCACTCATCTCTGTCTCCTTCATTTCAAGCCCTGGGCAGGGAAACGGTGATGTCAGACAGAGTGTGAGGTCATATGGTGAATGACTTTGCTGGTGAAATCTCAGCTTGTGTACATCAGAGGCGTAACCTGGAACGCACAGGAAATGAGATCAGGCTAAATGGGCCTCGGAGCAGACGGTGTTTGGGTGGACTGGGGACAGGGCGGTTAGGATATAAGAACGAGCACATTAACATTGCAGAGATCACAACTTTTGTTCACGTACAACTCTTATATCGGCAGTTATCTCATAATGCATGATTCCCTCTGGTCATTTATAGTTCAGGGAGTCTGTCTAAGAACCAAGAAATATTTTAGTGGTAATTAGGCCAGTACAGTGCAAGTTCCTCTTTGAAGTTTTGTCTGGAGGATAGACGTTTTTTTTTTTCTTGCAACAGCAATAATATCTTTACCAAGAGCAAACAAGGCCTACTTAAGTTGTATTTTTATGAGTTCAGCGAAGTTACAACATGATGTAGTTTGTTATTGGCAGACAATATACTGCTAGAGATTTAGTCCTTTAAAACTGTGTTCACACCCTGTTAGTTCATTCAGTCCCATAGTGACACTGATCATACCACAAGCTATCACTAGGATGTTTTGTGTATGACATATCAGGACTTATTTCTTCAGTAAATTTTTTTTTAACCTGAATATCCTGTATCTGTTAGAATTTGTACAGATCTTATATGGTTGTCTCATCCGATTTAGTACTTGTTGTAGGATTTAAGGTAGTTTGTGCGTTTGGATTTTATTGTAGTTTGCTGTAAGTTCAGTGGAGCCCATTTGGAAAATCCTGACATTTCAGATGTGTCTTTGTGTGTGTATATATGTGAGTGCCAGAGAGTGGGGGCTGAAAGTGTCAGAATGACTGTTTTCTTGGATTAACCCTTCTTTGCCCTGTCACACCCACAGTATTGAAGTACATGCAGTTCATGGAGGATTACTCAGAGCCGCAGCCGTCCGTCTTTTACCAGACGCCCCAAAGCGAGAGCATCTACGAGAAGCGCAACAAGCACCTACAGGAAGTTTACGGGTTCAACGACTCGTTCAGCAGCAGTGACTCGGTGCATGAGCCTCTCCCCCCCCCTGCACTCCCGCCCAAACAGAGACAGCTGGTGAGAGCAAGGACTGAGCAGACACATCCACACCCAAACACACACATACAGACATAAGTATAGACTTTTACTCATACACGTCAAACGTCTGCATGTTTTATACATGAAAGTTTGAAACTCTAAGACAATAATACTCTCACTCTCTGTCTGTCTACCTCAGGGTCTACCACAGATTTTTTCTGAAATGTAAAACCGAACACACACACACTTTCACTTTCTAATTTTACAACTTCGTAAACCCCCATTACTTACACACCGTAATAGTGTTTTCACACACACATAAAAATTTCCACTCATTTACACTTACGTACCATAATATTATACACACCGACACTGTTTGCTGATACTTCCTACACACACAAAACCTTGTGCACCCCGCTTCCCACGGTGTCCAGCCTTTTACACTGTGTTGTTTTTTTGTTCCCTCCTTCTGTAAACAACAGTTCTGAATTTAATCATGCTTCTTTTCCATTGGTCGAGCCACTCTCAGCAGGCACACACTCATTAGCTGTGTTCAGTAGTTGCTGATTATGACACAGTGCTGTTGGGAAGCCTTCTGAGTTGATAATTTGCACCACTGCTTGAGGCAGATCTTGAGCTGCTTAGCTTGTTTTTTCTTTAATACAAATTCACTGTTCATTTCATCCTCCCACTCATTTTGCTGCAGAGTGATCGCCTGGTTCATTCTGTGGTAGATATTAGTTATCATTTTAGTGGTGCTTCTAGAAACGGCTGAATCTTGACCCTGCGGATAGATGGTGAGGTCAGGGTAAGGTCAGAACGTCTTTCTCCAGCGAGTGATGCTGGTAATGCTGCTGTTCTCATATTTTGGTGCATTATGCTGCATCTTTGCACTGACTGTTTTGTGACCCTGCGATATTGAATTTCCGTTTTTGTTATATTGTCAGTGCGGGTTTTTTCCCTGTGCAGTACTGAACAGTTTTTTTTTCTCAAAAAGGAAGTGTTATGAAAAATCATCTACTTTAGTGCAGTAGTAAAAATACGTAGAGTAAAATATTAATTTCTACTTTTCCATCAACAAAAAGTCTGATCTTAAGGAGACCCTGAGAGGTATTTTTATTTGCCATTCTTTTTAGAGCCAGATTCTTAGACTTACAGTACAGTATGTGTTGACCACAGGATTTTAGTGACCACAGTTTAACTTCTGATGATCTGTGTGTGTATATGTGACCCTCCACGGCAAAACCAGTCGCTTGTCGCAAATTTTCAAAATTGAGTTATTATGTTTTCATGAAAGGGCATAAATCAACCTTCAAAACGATACCTATATGGAATGAATGGGACGACATATGACTGAGATATCAACATTCAAAGGAGTCGGGTTTCTCCTGTCACGCCAAGTGAGAAACGGAGAAATCTGCCTTTGAAGTTGACTATTGACATAGCACTCACAGACGCTTGGTGCGGTCGCGGCTACGTTTGTATTTACGGTAGCCTACGCTGCATTCACAGCCACATGGATAGCCTACCTGCGTTAGGTTAACTGAACTCGGGAGACGAAGATGGATTCCGGAGAATCACGCTAGCGGTCAAAACAGAAACTTTTAACATTCTGCTGGAATTGAATTCCTCACCTCAAGAAAGTCACGTTTTTAGGATGGAAAGGGTAAGTTTATCAGCCAAATTTATTCACAACAGTACAGTATAGACCTTCCACTGTTTCAAAACACTAAAAACAAAAAATCCAACATTTTACCCCATGCAACATAAACGCTCGTTTTTCTCAGAAACCTCCGTTGCGACAAGCGACTGGTTTTGCCGTGGAGGGTAACATTTGTGTATGTGAGAGCATGCACATGTATGAATATCTGTAGATTCTGAGAGCCACAGTACAGCGTTTGAGCTGACCACAGCTGCATGCTGTATAAAGGCTTAAAAGGCTATTTCTGTTTGTTTTCATCTCCCTCCTCTCATTTTCCTTACACCCTACCCTTTGATGTCTCACTCATGCATTCAGTGTGACTCAGCCGGACAAGCGACAGGTGTGTGTGTGTATGCGTGTGTTTAATCAGGTGTTGCCAAATTCATTCTTATCCCAGCATAGTTCTGTTGTGCTACTGCTTAGCTCACTCTCTCTCCAGTTCTCTCTCCTCACATGCACCCTACAGAACACGGTCTGCACCAAGGACGAGCATTGAAGCGTCATAATGACTAAGGGTGTAACTTGATTTGCATTGATGCATCGAGTCAGTATAAGTGAGCCTGTAGCATTGATCCAAAATAAAAACATCAGACATGACTTTACAGGAGATCTATTATTTTATTGAGCCAGAATATTATTTTTCCCTTAAATCTCTTATTGAGCTCAGGAATAAAAACATCTAATGATATTTTAGTTGCTTTTTGTAATGTGATATGAATTGATCGTGTTAAATCGGCGTATGGTATTGAATCATATGAATCGCTGGCTCTTATATTAAATCCAAAATCTGATTGTTGCAGACATTGAGGTGTCGGCGGTTTTGAAACCTTTGTCTACTGAACTGATATAATATCATATTGTGATCTCCAAGTTTTTGCTGTTGACTTTTATTCTAACCATTTGTAGTGCCCATAACCCCTCAGTAGTCTCCATCAGCGCTTATCACCTGATTGCTTTCTCTCTGACTAACATGCTTACCTTTCTGATGAAGTGCTCTGTCCTCTTTCTGCACTTTTCTTCTCCTTTCTCTTTAAATCTCTCCTCCTTTCCTCTACTAGGCCTCTTCTCACTCTGCGTCTCCTTCCTCGTCCTCCTCTTCCTCTCTGTCTTGCCACCTGCAGCAGTGTGTAGGAGGCCTGGGTTCTGTTGAGGTGGACGCTGCCCTCAGTCTGTCCATCTCCAGCTCCTCTCTGGGCTGCCAGGCGTCTCCTCCTGCCCCTGTGGTGAGTCCTGCCTGCCTCACATCTTCACTCTCTTACTAACCTCCAGTGCTGCTCATCGTTACAGTAGGATTGCATTGTACTCAAATTAAGTTGTATAAATTGTTATTTGTAGGGCTGCAACTATGAATTGATTAAATCAGTTATTAAGATAGTTGGCAACTAATTGTATAATCGATTAGTTGGGTCTACGTTATTATACACATACATGCATTGGCTACTCCCTAAGGTGGGGGCAGTAAGCTAACCGAAGCCGCAGTGGCAGTAAAGCACTATTAAGCTGGATGCTGACAGCCGTAAAAGAAGAATAAGAAGGAGACGAGAACCAGTGCTGTGTCTTGCCATCACAAAAACTGAAGTAATTGCATGAATTACATTTTTCGCGATGTAAACACATGCGCTGTTTGTTAGCACGCACGGCTCTCTCAGGGAAGTCATTCACTGAAGCGTTCCAGTTCAGTCAAATCTTCCCATTTATTACAAACAAAACTCATTTTTAGCTGATAAATAACGAAAACAACCAGTGTTCTGCCAAAATGAGTCCAAATTGGCTAAAAATGACCAAAACTTCAATATTTAATTTTCACTTAATCAGAAAACATATTTTTGGTTTATTAACAAATGCTGGAAATGAAATAGTTTTTCCCCCTTCTTTTTATCCGATTAATAATCGATTAATCGAATAAATAATCGGCAGATTAATTAATTAACAAAATAATCATTAGTTGCAGCCCTAGTTATTTGTATGTCCTCGGATGTAAATGGGGCGTTTCTATATTGAGGAATTTATTTCCATGTGTTTGTTCTTTAATATTTGTGTTACTGTTAGTTCAGCTTAGTTTCTCTTTTTGGGGGTTAGTAATGCCTGTCGTGTTTTCACTGCCTGTTTGAGCTTTTTCTGAGTTTGTTCAGGTTCAGTAGAGCAAAGATTGTAAGTGTGTGTGAGCATGTGTCTGCCCAAGATTACTTTTGGGGACATATTTCAAATTCTACACCTACAGATAGGGACAGACATATCTTTGGTGAGGGAAAAATGGTGTCCATGTTTGTTTTGGATATCTTTTCTATTAAACAAATTAACAAAAAGAGCAGAAAAGTTTTTATTAGGTTTAATGCTTTTCATAGGATTATTTAGCGTAATGACTCGGAATGTCTCTGAAAGTATAGTGAAGCGTGTGTTTGCATGTGTGTGCGCACATGTGTCTACATGTCTGTATAGACTGACTTACTGGACCACCAGAGTATTCATTCAGTACTGGAAGTGAGGCACAGACAACATCATTTTCATGAATCATGGTTATTGTGGCAAGTTGCCCATAGAGACACCTCTCCTACGCACTTCACTCAAACACACACACACACCTAAAGCATTACTAATGTTTATCAGTATTAATCAGTTTAAATACTTCCACTTTGAAAAGAGTGACAACTGTTACAGGGAAAGACAATCTATTTTACTATTTGACGTTTGTCTTTTAGTTTATGTTTAAAAAAACTGTACAAAGTGCAGTAGTAATGCTGAGTGTATTATGACAGCCACACACTCTTTCTTTGGAGACAGTAATTAACCTCCTTAATAAATGCCTTCCTCAAATGTCATTAAAAGGAACCATTTACACTTTACTCGTGGTTCTATCTGAAAGAATCTGTTTTATAGATAGTTTTAAAATATGACCTAGTAGAAGATTATTCCTGCACCATATACATTGAGACATAGATTGTGTGTGTGTGTGTGTTTGTGTGTGTGTTTGTGTGTGTGTGTGTTTGTGTGTGTGTTTGTTAGGTGACATTAGTTTAGGTTTATTTGGCAATTTGCTTTGGGGGCGTTACAGGGTCATGGTCTTGTTTTCTTCCACTTTTTCTTGCTTTCTGTGCCTCTCTCTTTTTGTCTCGCTTCCTGCTCTCTCTCCTTGCCCCTCACTTTCACACACATATCCAGACTTATGCAGTTGCTCTTTCTCGTTTTCTTGTTCCCCTTCTGTCTCCCAGTTGTTCTGTTTTTCTTGCTGCCTTTTAGATGTGTGTTTTTTCGTTGACCTCAGGCGGCTGCCACGCTTCCACTTTCTATCTGATGCCTCTCCTTGGCTCTGCGTTTTTCCCCACTTCTCTCTGTAGACACATATTGTGAGTGACGAGGGCGGCGAGGGTGAGTACGTCAATCTGTATTCATCTAGCCAGGCCAACGGAGACGTGCCCCTCTCTAATGGAGTAAGTAGCCAGAGCCTGGTCAGCTGGAGTTGCAGTTGCATTTACAGTCACAAAAAAATAAGTTAAAAAATTAATTCAGCTTAATATTTAGTGCACATACATAGGGCTGGTCAGTTAATTGAGAAATAATCAAAACTGACATTCAGAACTCGCACGTGATGGTTATTTTGATTATCTGTAAATTTCTGTTAATACTTCGAAAAAAGAATTCTGTTAATAATTTAATTTACTATCCCCTTACAAATGTAGTAATGCATGTCACTTGATTCTACCCCGTCTAGTCTGAGACTTCATCTTTGTGTGTGAAAAAATATTCTCGCTTCAATAGTTGGCCACATATACAGGATAAACCTTGTCAGTGAACTATGAAAACAAAAAACCCAAAACCAAAATAAAAGTTTTTTAATCATAATTGTTGTTCAGTCAATCGTGATGTTCTTTTGAGGTTGTATCGGCCTGACCGCAATATGCAAGTGTGTTTTTCTGGTTTGAATTTTGCATATTCCATCTGTTTTTCTAGCATCTGCCAGTGTGACTTGTTTTGTATGATTGAGCATTTATTTCTGCTCTTGCTCGCATTGCTTGATGTTGGGTGATATGATGCATTCAGATGTTGTGGCATGAATATTGTTTTAATGTTGTTCTGTACGTCATTACGTTATTTACACCAGACAGGTCTGAAATATTTGACAAAGGGGAGAGTTTGAGCTCCAATCCAGCAAAGCACCGATCGTTAGTGGTGACCCTTCCTTTATATACACATTTAGGGGTGGCAAAATACTTGTAACAGATGCCCAAGGAAGTTTGTGAGACCACTAACATGGCTGGTAAAGTGTGCACCGGCGAGGTTAACATTTATTGTAAATGTTTAATATTTTAATGTTGTATTGGGAGCTTGAAATTCCTCGTAAAGACCATGGTGTCGCTCTTTAAGATGCTTTGCCAAGTTTGTTGTGCTACTCGACTTCATCGCCACTTTCTAGCGTTGTTTGCATATAGGCTTATTGACATCATTAGACTTTCCCAGGTTGTTTGCCTCGTAAGTGAAATACATCCGAATGGCTCGTTTACTTTTTTTATTTTCGACTAAAACTGACCGAAAGGAGATCCCTGTGCAGCAGCAGCACTTGCCATGTTCAGCCAGTTCAGTATTGTCAACCACAGCTTCCAGGTTTTCAACTTTTCATCCAAAGCTGCTCCAGCCAAAATACTTCCGCTCCCACTCAGTGCTCAAGTATCTTCTTTAACAACCCTAGTACATATGTGTTAAAGGGGAAAAATGGTCTCATTTCTGTGTTCCAGAACAGGGAATGTGTGTATTAAGGGTTGACCAATTATTGGGGACCGATATTTGCTATTTTGGTGATTATCGGTACCGGTTTTTATATTAATTAATTACAAAGTGCGCTGCTGTGGCTCCACTGCCGTCTCTTCTCTCTGTGGCATTTGCTCTCGACTCCTTGCTGAATTTAATGTCCCGCCCACAACACCCTGATTGGCTATATGTCACACGAGTAAAAGCCAATCTATGCTGAAGCCTTGTCACTCACACACACGAGCGCAGCATGAAGCTCGGAGAAAGAGAAGATGAGAGTTTCAGCTGAGCTTGGTGTTTGTAAAATGCTAAATTTTAACCGATTTTCTTTTTTTTTTAAATGTTGGTTCCGAATATTGGTTATCGCTATGTTGACTAGCAACAATCTATATTGATATCGGCCCTGAAAAACCAATATCAGTTGACCTCTTTCCCCAGCAACACTTACCTGTGTTTTTGTATCCTGAGCATGTGTCTAAGTGGTGCTGCTGTTTTCAGTGTTTGTTGTGCTAGAAAACCCATTTGCCACTTTCTCGTGGAGAATGCATTAGACTGTAATGCCATGTCACAAGAAGAAGGCTAACGGGTCACCTATATGCTTTTAACAAAGAGGACGTCCTCGGTCTCCGTCCCGGTGGTGTGAAATCAGCCTGAAATTTCCCATCATCCTAATTATCAGACATACACAGCGTAATGCCACATGTAAACGTTTCTCTTGTTCAAAGTGCATTTCTCCTGCTCGTGCCTTGTCAGAGGGCTTCATTCCAGTGCTTCCTTTTCAAATTTGTAAGACATTTGAATAGTAGAATATTATACCACCATAGAATTGAACAAAACCCAATAAGCTACTGATTTCCGGAAACGTGTGTGTGTGCTCTTTGCTGTTGTTAGATTCCTTTTTTACCTAAGAAAACATTGGTGAACTGTGAAAACTATGTTGGATGGGTTTTAAGAACAACATTCTTCTCAGGAATGATTTGTGAATGAGGCCCTAAGTTCTTAAAGGAGGTCTGGGCCCAAAACAGTTCTGAGTAATGAAATCGCAGCAGGGCAAATTCATCCAGCTGTGCTGCTTGCCCTATTTGCTCTCTTTCTGAATTAGCCATATTGGTTAATGGGACACAGACTTATGGTTTTTAAACCGTGTTGGTTTGTTTTTTGCCAGGACCCCAGCTGTGGTGTGGAAGATTCCCTCCAAGACTATGCCTCAGATCACAGTAAGGAGCAGACGGACTCAGACAGGTGGGCTGGTTCCTCATGCCTCATAACCGTACTGCAGACACTTTCCTATTTCTTAGCTAAACGTCTCCAACTTGTATTCGTTGTGTGCCTTTGGGTTAATTTTCTCTTTTGGTTTGGTGACCTTTCACAAGCTTCCCAGGCCTGTGTTTTACTTAAATGTGGATTTTTATAAATTCTGCATCTTTAAGCTGCAGTTTCCTCTAGACTTTACGTATTTTTGGATTCTGATTATTTGTTCAGTTTCAATTGAATATCAGTGTTATCATGTTGTGTGAACAGCCTCTCTTTCTCCAGGCCTGGAGTTCAGCACTGTGACCATTAAATCAGATACCAATGCTAGTAATAATCTGTAATGTTATGTTTTATGTGCCTTCTCGCTGTTATAAAGTTCACTCTCACAACAATTTATTTCCTCGCTCAGTTGGAAGCAGAAGTGTGCTGACACGGACCTGAGCTCCGACGAACTGGACGAGCTGTCTCTTATGGACCATGATGAGATCATGACCCGCATCACACTAAAGCAGGAGGTAACACCGTAGGGCCTCACCCTCGAGAATTTCTAAACATGTCAGACAAAGAGTGTATACTATAACTGGGCCACATCTGTCTAGCCTTTATTTGTGACTCTGCACGGCAAAACCAGTCGCTTGTCGCAAATTTTCAAAATTAAGCTATTATGTGTTCATGAAAGGGCATAAATCAACCTTCAACACGATACCTATATTGAATGAATCAGACGACATATGACTGAGATATCAACATTCAAAGGAGTCGGGTTTCTCCTGTCGCGTTAAGTGAGAAACGGAGAAATCTGCCTTTGAAGTTGACTATCGCCGTAGCACTCACAGACGCTTAGTGCGGTCGAGGCTACGTTTGTATTTACGGTAGCCTACGCTGCATTCACAGCCACACGGATAGCCTACCTGCGTTAGGTTAACTGAACTCGGGAGACAGAGATGGATTCTGGAGAAATATCTTCACGCTAGTCAACCAGTGGATTTACCGTAAATATTGGAGTAGAGCAGTCAAAACACAAACTTTTAACATTCTGCTGGAATTGAATTCCTCACCTCAAGAAAGTCATGTTTTTAGGATGGAAAAGGTAAGTTTTTCCAGTGAAATTTATTCACAACAGTACACTATAGACCTTCCACTGTTTCAAAACACTAAAAACAAAAAATTCAAAATTTTACCCCACGCAACATAAACGCTCGTTTTTCTCGGAAACCTCCATTGCGACAAGCAACTGGTTTTGCCGTGGAGGGTCACATTTATGCTGTGATTCATACACCGCTTGGAGTACATCGATCCCTAGATGGAATAAAGTTAGTTGCACTTCTGAGTTGAACCTGGTTCTGCAGCGCCCCTTACGTCTGCTTTGCTGCTGTGTGCTGTGAGGGGCCAGGATTTTGAAAGCTTGTGAAATATTGCTGTTTCTGCTGCAAGGTCAAATGAGCTGCGGTGAGCGTGGCCCTCAGAGGCTTCGACATCACACTCCTCTGTAGTTGGGAGAGAATTTATAGAAGGCTCACGTGCATCTGCAGTACAGCTCAAGAGTCAGGCATCCTGTTACAGGCTGATCGATATGTGGAGCTATAATTAGACAGACATTTGAAGGAAAACATTGATCAAATGATAATATTTCATGTTGTAAGGTTTTTTCAGACTTGTTCTCTTTCTCTCATCCTTAAACAGAATGATGACGGGCCCGATGTTCGTGCCGGATCGAAAGACATTTTGTTAGTTCATGCCACTGAAACGGATCGCAAAGGTGCAGTATTGTTTGTGTGTGGGGGCGTGTGAACGTCCGTGTGGTATTTATTTAAACACACTGTGGTGTGTATTGTGAGTGCAACAAAGGGACCTCTACATCTTTGCACATTACTTTTGCCAGATTTTCAGAATGCTTTCACTTCTGCTTTCAGAACTTTATTACTGAGCAAATATATTGATGTAAAAAGCATATATCGTTGAAGATATGTTTCATTAGTATTAAAAATATTTTTGTTTGTGATGTTCATATCACAGTTTTTTGTAGCTACATGTTTAAGATGTGGTGAGCAATATAATAATAACTTTGTTACAAATCTTGCCAAAGTTATGGGCAGAGCTACAGATCTCCCTTATGCTCGGTGTATAAGCCCTGTAAAGGGTTTTATCTAACAACATTCTTAGTAAATGAGGTTTCAGTCTTTATGGGAATTACCAGGATAAATCTGGATTAAACCACAGGCAAATGTTTTTATTTAGCTTTGCAAAATTAGAAGAGCGTGCGAAGATTTTGTTGGCTGCTCTGTAAATCAGACCTGAATTCTTTTTGGCAGATCTGGTCCTATACTGTGAAGCTTTCCTGACCACGTACAGGACGTTTCTCACCCCGGAGGAGCTCATTAAAAAGCTCCACTATAGATATCCTTTCTGTGCCAAGTGAAATGGCTGCTGCTGCTGGACTGTGTACTTTGACAGCATGCTGTAGTGTGCGGTTTGAGGCATGTGTTGGAGGATTTACACAAGAACATAAACTTCACACAGCGGTGTATATTTGTGGCTGCAGCTTCTCTGTAAGGAAGCAAAGGCTTGAGAAAGATAATCGTCGTAACTTCCAGGTAACGATTGTAGCTTGCCAAGGGCGAAATGTGACTATGTTGGACCATCTGAGTTTTTCAAATGAATGTGGAAGTGGTTATGGGTTGTCGCAGGTTGATGCGTTACGCTACACAGAGCAAAATGTGTTGCAAGTCTTACGAACATTTTCTTAACCTCTTAACACATATAATAGGTTTTCTCACAGTTCAGATAATATCAAAAAGAAGGTCAGCAAAAATACATTCTTCGTGCTGGTGCGAGTTGTGGATGAGCTTTGGTGAGTAGCTTCTATTAACTGTTCTGAGCTCAGTACTATTATTCAGGATTTTGAAACTGGCAATACTTAGTCAATTCAAAATCTAAGTGAACATGGTAATTACAAGTATACAGAGAGATGAAATCATGCGGCTCCAGTTTTTACAAAGAAGAGACATAGAATATACATATATAAATAACTGTAAATATAACATCTAAGCTAGAAGTAGAAAATTAAAATGTGCAATTTTAGTTACATAAAGTATTCAGCAGTGTCATGCTCTCAAGACTGAGCTATTCAGACACCACCACTATAATATATCCAAATATTGCAGCAGCAGTGGAGAACTACCGCTGCAATACTGGAATGTCCTTCTGTGCATTAAATGTGCATTGAAATGGGTTAAACCTTATACTTTACTATTTGACAATCTGTGAAATAATATTTGCAGATGTTAAAAATACTTTTATACATTACAATTCTTAAGTCCTCGCTAAATTGTGGGAAGGAAGATGTACAAGTGAAAGAAAAAAAAATAGAACAGTTAACGAAATACATGTACGACAGTAGAAAAATAAAAGACAGGATTTTTGGTGTGATCAGTTTTCCCATGTACCTTTGTCCAGTTTTGTGGAGTTAACAGAAGACATTCTGAAGCAGCTGATGGAGTTGGTCTTTAGTCTGGTGTGCATGGGTGAACTCAGTCTTGCCCGGGTTCTCCGTAAAAACATTCTGGATAAAGTAGAGCAGAAGAAGCTGCTGCACTACACAAATTCGTTGAAGACGCTGGCGGCCCGTGGAGTCGCTGCCAGGTGAACACTCTCAGCTTTCTTGAAGATATAAGGGTTTTTCTTTCGTTTTCTGTGCACATTTGGCAGGTGTAGTTGCCGAGTTGAGTGGTGGAGAGTTAGAAAAGGTTGCCCACTTCGCTGACACTTTGCCATTCTCCTGTCCTCACAGACCAGGTACGCTTCATGACTTCCGGAGCCATGAGATCGCAGACCAGCTCACACTCCTGGATGCAGAGCTGTTCTACAAAATAGAGGTGGGCCATCACTTCTCCGCTTAAGGGCAGTGCTTCTTATTGCAAAGCAAACCATATCTGGATCAGTCGAGCTGTCTGGCATTAAAAGTATTGAATAGATTAGACTCCTTTAGTGTTGAGGGGATTTGAAATCTCCCTTTTGGCCAAACAACTGAAGGGATTTTATGTCTTGTACAACGCTGTGCAGATCCCTGAAGTTCTACTCTGGGCTAAGGAACAAAATGAAGAGAAGAGTCCAAATCTCACCCAGTTTACCGAACACTTCAACAACATGTCTTACTGGTATGAGAATTTGGCATTTTTAGTAATGTGACAGTGGGAATGAAACCTGATGACTTACACACTGTCATGCTTTAATGATGTACATTGCCGTTGTGTTGCTCAATGTGCCTTTTCTTTGATTGTTAAGTCTCTATTAATAAACGTGTTGTTTTGGTCGTTATCTCTGTCCACTAGGGTTCGTTCCATAATAATCCAGCAGGAAAAAGCCCAGGACAGAGAGAAACTTCTCCTCAAGTTTATAAAAGTTATGAAGGTAATGCACAGTAGTTGATCTCTCCATTTTTTGAGACCAAGACCAAGACCAAGATTACTAAAGTTTCTGCTCCCCATTATTCTACAGCACCTAAGAAAACTGAATAACTTCAACTCGTACCTGGCCATTTTATCTGCTTTGGACTCGGCACCAATACGGAGACTGGAGTGGCAGAAGCAAACCTCAGAGGTCAGACGTCAACACACACATCCATATTTCTTTGTTAGTGAGAAAGTTAGAGTTCATGTGGTGACACTGCATCATGAATTTGTTAAGAATGCATCAAAATTAAATAACACCAGTTTTGTACCTTCTTCATTGTAGCCTGATGTTTATGGTGTGCTGTCTTATTTCTTTGTCTCACTCTCTGTCTGTCTCTCTGTCTCAGGGTCTTGAGGAGTACTGCACTTTAATTGATAGCTCCTCCTCCTTCCGAGCGTACAGAGCTGCTCTGGCAGACGTGGAACCTCCCTGTATCCCGTACCTGTATGTACAATGTCACTGAACCCTTGTCTTGCTTAGAACATTTATGTTTATTTAGTCTTTTGGGCTTGTATAAGGGAGGTACATAATGTATTTGACTTTCTTCTTGATTTGTGTTTAATCTGCTGCTTCGTGCAGAGGTCTAATTCTCCAGGATCTGACCTTTGTGCATCTTGGCAATCCCGACTACCTCGAGGGAAAGGTGAACTTCTCGAAGCGCTGGCAGCAGTTTAACATTTTGGACAGCATGCGGCGCTTTCAACAAGTGTGAGTGTTCAAGCGGACTGACTAAGAACTGAATGTGTGGCCGAGACTGATTTTGGGATGTTGGGATGAAAGATGATGTTGCCAGTTGTTGTTTTGATAGATATCTTCTGTATTGAGATGAATATGAAGACAACAAAAAGACCAGTAAAGTTTCATTTTGCATTACGTTATTTAGCTCCAGTAATCATATGGAATGTCCCCAAAAATATAGTAAGGAAAGATGCGTAATCTCAGCAAGCATTACATTTCTAACTTAACAATTCCTGCTTTTTCTATGAGGATGGAACTAAGATGATGCACTCTTGATTTTAAATTGTGTTTAATGTGGGAGTTCACCTGAAATATGCATGGTTAAAATTATGCCAAGACATTAACCTTCCACCCAAATCCCTTTTCCCCACAGAATTGACTAAAATGAGGAGAATTAATCTCCTTTCCATACTCTATAATGATGAAGTTAAGCAATCTTGTTTCTGAAGTCCTGGTTAGTTTGTCCTGGTGTGTTTTTCCCAGAGCATAGGTGGGACTCATCAGAGAGCAGGTAGAACAGAAAGCCTTCTGGACATCAGCATTTAAAACATCAGCATTACGACACAGATATCTTTATCTTATTTATATTTATGAGATTGGTATTAGCTGTGCCTGTTGAAAGAATTAAGAGTGACTTTTTTTGAGTACATGAATGCACCCTGTGGTTATTCTCTAGTCTTCTACCTTCCCATTCTGAGTTTTGATGGTCTTCTCTTTTAGGCATTATGACCTCAGACACAACGATGAGATTGTCTCCTTCTTCAACGACTTCAGCGATCACCTGGCCGAGGAAGCGTTATGGGAGCTCTCACTGAAGATCAAGCCACGCAATATCACACGCCGGAAAACGGAGCGCGAGGAAAAGACATAGGGTCTCCACAAAACCCTGTGTAAAGCCCAGCACCGCAGACTTGCGAGCAAAAGCAATTTCAAACGACTGTGATGGCAGCTACGAGACTGGTTTCTGCAGAAGATTACAGGACCTTTTTTTAAAATAATATCTGCACTTCATGTTGTGAATATTGGAATGGGAGAGAGCACAGAGCACAGAGACATAGAAGCAAGTGAATTGGCTCTGGGTAATCTCTTCTGTTAAGAATATTTAATGGGATGTATGTTGGACAATTTTAATGTGGAACATGAGGAGGTTAGCAATCACAATCTGGACGTCGGCCACCACTGTGGGCCAAGGTACTTACCGTATCTCAACGGCGCCCCCAGCCTGCGACACAGTGCCATCATTTCAAAGTTGAAATGTGGGTTCAGTAGAAGTTCCATGAAGATTTTGTTTTTTAAGGAAAAAATGCACATAGAAGACTGTTTACTAAGGACTTTAAAAGATGTGTGGTGTGTATTTACAGTCCCTATTTCAACAGCTTTCAGCATTTGGCACTAGGTCTTGGTATCTTCAGATCATCATTATTATTATTATTATTATTACTATTATTATTATTATTGTTATTAACGGAATGAATGAATGATCCAGATATTTTAGGATAATTAAACAAGCTTAGCACTTTACTGGGCTTAAAATGTTTCGCTTAACCAATTCTCTGTTTTTGCCCCTTGAGATAACATGGCTTACCTGGAGATTGCTGGAATGATGAATCTGTCTTCACCTCCATGTTGTAGACCAACTAGTTCTTATTTTATTTTTTACTAGCAATTTTTCCTGATGTGTTTTCAGTAATGATGATAGTTCTTGTGCACTTTCCGTGATAACACAGTGACTGAAATTCACAGGCGCACTTATAACCACGTCTTCCAGCTCTGTTTATTACAAATGTTGCAGTTTTATTGAGAGATATATCCTGTCTCGTGAATCATGTAGTTGCGCACTGGTGTACCCAAATACTCAAGCTCACCATACATTGTGTCTCTTCCATTTGTTTGTGGTCATTGCATATGAAATTAATTAAAGCTTAGAAAGACAGTAAAGCTTACAAATATACTATAATCAGATATTGTCGAAAGTAAAAACTGTCAAGAAGCACTGTTAAGGAAAACAGGGCTAATTTGTGTCAGTCGTAAGAAAAACAGTTTGATAGCAGTTGCTTCAGTTCTCAAACTATAACCTGTAC
Organism: Distichodus sexfasciatus; assembly: GCA_032718565.1. Taxonomy (NCBI): domain Eukaryota; kingdom Metazoa; phylum Chordata; class Actinopteri; order Characiformes; family Distichodontidae; genus Distichodus; species Distichodus sexfasciatus. Next base: position 586,167 of record JAVGVS010000092.1, on the reverse strand, counting down.
TTGTATCCTGATACCAAGTGCCTAAAGCTGTTCAAATGGTGGAATTGTTTGCTAATTATTTTTATATGCAGTTTTTGTTTACTTTGTTTTTTATGGATACTTTTGGAAAGGGTCATTCCCTTATTAAGGGTTATACTCTGAAAACAGTATGAGATGTGTTAATGTGTGCACTTAGCAATTGTTCTTGAACAAAAGGGAAAGTAGCTGTGATGAGTGTTGCGCAAAACACGGCTATGTGTAGCAGACCGGAGTCTGAGCGTCTGTATTGGTGACAGTGTTGGAGGTCAGTTGGATGGCCCTTGGTCAGTACAGGCTTGACTGGGTCTCACTTGGTAACGAGTTCAACTTTAAGGTCACTTTTTGCACCGAGTGTGGTACACGACATGCAATAGGTACATTACTATGCTTTGTGCTGGAGAAGCCAGCATTAAGTGTTTGGTTTTATTCCTAAATGGGTTCTGAAGAGCTTGAGAATCCGTTGTTCCAAATGGAAAGATCTCATCTTTGGAGTGAAGACCATGTGACACATTAGCGCTCTGTACATCCTAAATAAAATACATGTACAAACATTTCTTTGAACTCTTTTAAACCAAGACGTCACGTCATCATTTCCCATCATAGTAGTAATAGTTGATCATGCAATACAATGTGAAGAAACTTTTCTTGCTCAACACAAAAGCAGTATAAAGTATTATTTCATTATCATATCCACATTTGTCGTCATGGTGGTCTTTGTGGTCAATGTGAGCAATTTGGTTTCCTCTCTTGTGATCAACAGTAGTGTCTTTGTGTCAGACTTCAAAGTTTTGCAGATATTCCTGTATCCCACCCTGAGCGCCCACCTGGAAGCTGCACTTAAAGATAACTTGCAAAAGACACAGCTTGGAGCCACGTGTTGCTCCAACTCTGCAAAAGCTTCAGAAAACTCTCAACACATTAAACACCATTTTGATAATTCTAATGTTTCTGTCATCAACTACACTTTTGTATTCAGAACAGGTTAGTTGAGTATTTAATCTCAGGTCTAAAGCAGAACATCCTAATGTTTTAATAATTATTAGTCAGCAGTTTAAGATGACATTTGTACCCTTTGTTGTTGATTTAGTTGGTCTAAAAAAAAATTTTTGTATTTTAAACCTTTCCTCCATTTAGTACATCAATGCATTTTTCTTGCTATTTTAGCACTAATGGATTACCAGTTTCTTCTTATCCCTTATGGCAGAAAACAATGCCCTCATAATATAGCCAAGGGATCTATAATCCACTGTTTCAGGACATGTAAGAGGTTTAAATCCACATCTGAACAGCTGGTCCCAATTGAAAACAAAGTTTGAATCGGATTTAATACAATTTGATTGATTATCATTGTGAACACAGCACACAGTGCACCACAAAGAAATGTGATCTCTGCATTTGAGTGAGAAGTGGGCGGCTGTTTGGCAGCACCCGGGGAGCAGTTTTTGGGGACGGTACCTTGCTCACGAGTACCTCAGTGGTACCCTTACTTGTCCGGGATTCGAACCGGCGACCCTCCGAAAACGGGACCAACTGTCCCGTAAAAATAGTTCCGTCATGTTTAACAGGCGCATAAATACCCAGTTATCGACGATACAATTATTCTTGGTCAAACGTCCAGGTGGAAGTCAGGGTGGTGTGGAAACACTATTTGTTCTTTGTTCCCTGTTTCTTGTTGCACTGTAAAAACTGGAGCCACGTCTCGTCTCGTCTCGTCTCTCTGTATATCTGTACAGTATATAGCAGAGATGACAAAGTTAACTTTGACTTTGACAACTTTCCCTCAACGTGAGACATTTTAACTCCTTTAAAATCAGGGACTTTTATTTTGAAATGTGAGGGGATTGGCGTCCATTTTGAAATTTTCCCTGGCGTTGATGTTAGCGCATCCTCGGTTTTGTGGGCGCTGCTAGTTTGTAAACACTTTTCCGTCGTTTTGAGACCTCGTCTAATTACGCTTCAGAATGAACGTTATCGATCATGTGCGCGACATGGCGGCCGCCGGGCTTCACTCCAACGTGCGGATCCTGAGCAGTTTGCTGCTGACGATGAGCACAAACAACCCGTAAGTGTTGTACAGGAGCCAAAAGTTAGCCTGCGCGCCTTGTTAGCTAACTCACTGATCACTCTCGCTTTGACCGTTAGAGGCGTTAGCATAGCGGTGAGAACTTTTACATTCGTGTCTTAATCTGTAATAACATATGTCTGACACGCTAGACAGCTGCTGTTTTGTTTAAAGGCGCGGTCCGGCCAACCATGCTACCGTGGCTAATAGTGAATGGAAGCTAATGGAGACTCGTAGCCTGCGCGCGACTTACGCTAAATGTCCCCTACAGGGTTTCAACACAGTTAGCAACATTATCGGCTCTAAACGGAGCGGCCCCTACATTGATTTTACTTGAACTTGAAACTGACCAAGACCGGAGGGATTTCGGGAAATAATAGAGGGTCAAATGTGGGGACACGGTGTTTATAGACCTACCAGAGTGAGTAGTTTAGTGGTCACCAAAAAGTACAGAACAGTTAACAATGAGAGCACGGGGGTGTATTGGGAGAGTTCATTGGAAGCAATGTGTAAATTTAACCTTTCTGCAAAAGGCCAATACACAGATGCAGAAAAAATAACAAATTGAAAATGGGGAGAAATGTTCAGACATGGTCCCAGATTCCATTGGTGTGGGAGTTATTTTACATATTATACATATTTATTAAGACATTGGCTTGCCTAATTTTTTCTCTCAAAATATTATTTATGCATTATATTAGTCTATAATATAAAGTAGAGTGACAGGTCATATGTACACAGATGTGAGCGTATTTAAAGAAATAGTCATGCAACATACTGTACATACAACAGTGTAATGTCTGATTTTTTTCCTACAGAGAGCTGTTCTCCCCGGCGCAGAAGTACCAACTCCTGGTCTACCATGCAGATGCCATCTTCCATGACAAAGAGTACAGGAATGCAGCCTGCAAGTACAACATGGCACTGCAGCAGAAAAAAGTACTGAGCAAAACATCCAAAGTGCGTCCGTCCAGCACAGGGGGAACATCCTCCGTTCAGGCCCAGGTCAGGCGGCTCCTTACCCAGTGACACTACACATCATATACCTAAGGAGGATGATGATGATGATAATAATGTTTCCTAATTTATTTCAAATTCAGAATCTGCCCTCAGAGATTGAGGTAAAGTACAAGATTGCAGAGTGTTACACCATCCTCAAACTGGACAAAGATGCCATTTCAGTGCTGGATGGGATTCCATCGAGGCAGAGGACCCCCAAGGTGTTTCTTCTTTTGTTGATTTATATTTAAGCTGTGAAAATAAAGTGATGCTGAGCGTTGTCTTTTAGACTGCTCAGAACGTCACATCTAATTGCTAAATTGCTTCATTCCCAACAGATCAACATGATGCTGGCGAATCTGTATAGGAAGGCTGGCCAGGAGCGATCTGCCGTCACAAGCTACAAGGAGGTTCTGAGGCAGTGTCCTCTTGCCCTTGACGCCATTATTGGTGGGTAATATTACCTGCAATTTTAGTTACATGATTCTTGACTGGAAGTAGTCTTGTTGTAGGATACTGGATTATGAACCAAGAGATCCAGCTCTATATTACTGGCGGAACTACCACCATTCGGCCCATGAGCAAGACCCTTAACCCCGTGTTTCTCAAGTGGGACTGTCTTTGTAATTAGGAAAGCAGTCGGTTTTAAAGGGCATCTAAAACAAAGGGTTAAAGGCCTTACTCAGTGGCCTAGTTGTGGTAGCAGTCATATTTCCAGTCTTTACGCTCATCTGGGTTTTAAATCACCATTGCACAGAGTTTCAGGCAGAAAGTAAAATAAACGCTGTGTGGTTTTATTATTTTTGCTTTTGTAGGGTTGCTGTCTCTGTCTGTGAAAGGAGCTGAGGTGGCCTCCATGACCATGGATGTGATTCAGAGTATTCCCAATCTGGACTGGCTTTCTGTTTGGATTAAAGCCTACGCCTTCATCCACAGTGGAGACAATCACCGAGCTATCAACACAATCTGGTGAGGAGTTGAACTGTCTCAGGAAAATGTTTATGAATAATGTTTATGTTTACAGAAAGTACAGTACTGTCACTTCAAACGGTTGCTGATCTGGCATACATTTAATTGTAATCCTCTTCTCTTGACTGCTGCGACAATATTTACACAAATTGTGCACTGCTGCTAACTATTTGCACAACTGTTAACATTGAACATTGCTGTACTTATCACTGATTGCTTTTTCTAACTGTATCTTAACAAATTGAAAGTATTGCACAGACTCTAGTTCTCCACTGCTGTTATAATATCTGCACACACTAGATCAGACTTGCATGTTTGCTCAGACTTTATAAAAGATACTGTTTAATTTCATACACTGTATAGAATTTTTCGTACTGATCTCATGCACATTCAGTGTAAAAGACAATTCCAAAACCATAATTGTAGGCTAAGCACTGCATCCTAATTGTCTCTCTTTCTACTTCTAGTTTAAAAGTTTATATTTATATTCTACTTCTAGTTTAAAGTGTATGTTTTATATTTTATTTTATGTGCCTTATTTGTTTTTTGTTCTTTGTTCCTTGTTCTTTGCACTGTTAAAACTGGAGCCATGTCGTCTCATCTCTCTGTGTACTTGTACAGTATATAGCAGAGATGACGAAGTTTACTTTGAGTTTGACTTAGGAGAACGAAGCCAGGATTTAGAGGGTCCTTCTAAAGTGTTTGCAGTAAAGCTTGTCATCTTTATTTTCAAGAATAACTCTAAGATATCTTTTGGCATTATATAAAATGGCGCACAGACACTTGATAACATCTTGTGTAATCTGCTTGTTTTATATTGTGTATTCCCGTAGTTCTAACAGTTTTATCTCACACTGTACTCTTTTATTTATGTGTAATTTATGTTCTAATTGGTTTTTTTCCCCCTCTGCAGTTCCCTGGAGAAAAAGTCTCTCCTCAGAGATAACGTGGATCTGTTGGTAAGCCTTGCTGACGTGTACTTCAGAGCAGGTGACACCAAAAATGCCATCCTGAAATTTGAACAGGCACAGATGCTGGACCCTTATCTGATCAAAGGTAGTTACTAGTGCAAGTTACGGGATATTATAATCCACGGTGGCAGCAATGGTTATTTTAGATAATATAACAAATGTTTTTAGTATAACATTTTTTAAAGAGCTTAGTTCCATGAGAAAAATGCTATGCAAGATGGTGTAATTAATAGTAATCTAAACCTACTTTTTGTCAGGCATGGATGTGTACGGCTATCTTATGGCACGAGAAGGGCATCTGGAGGATGTGGAGGTTCTTGGTGGTCGGTTGTTCAACATTTCAGACCAGCATGCTGAACCCTGGGTAATATCTGGGTGAGTATGATTTAACAGCTGTTCTGGCCCACACAGCTAAAATCTTGCTAATTACTTTTCAATCATTTTAGATCGGTCAGACAAAGCCATGTCTCTGACACACTGGCCAAAAGTGGTTTGATCTGAATCTGGTCCTATGACTGGACCAGACTGGAGTCAGATGTTGGTAGATTTTGAGCCAGACGGTAATGTCAGAAAGTATTTAACATCTCATGTGTGCTGGGATTTTTGTGGTTCAGGTGCCACAGCTTCTACAGTAAGCGCTACTCTCGGGCACTTTACCTGGGAGCAAAGGCCATCCAGCTGAACAGCAACAGCGTTCAGGCTCTCCTCCTGAAGGGGGCAGCGCTGAGGAACATGGGCCGAGTGCAGGAAGCTATTATTCACTTCAGAGAGGCCATGAGACTCGCACCCTGTCGTCTGGACTGCTACGAAGGTACGGCAGACTAAGGGAAGAGTTAATAGAATATAGATATTTAGCATGAAATATTTAGAATTTATCTGCTAATGAAACACATTCTGTTTTTGCAAAAATCTATATTTTTAAAAGTGTATACTTCAGCTTAATGCATGTATTTTTTTCTTTAATCTTTTTTCAAATTTGTCTTGTTTGTTAATTTTGGTAGCCACTTTAGATTTAGTCTTTACATTAAAAGCTTTATTACTTTTAGATGCATTTTAGTCTTTTCTATCCCCTATAGTTTCAGTCAATGAAAAGTAGTTACATTATAGACTAGTTTGAGTCTTTATTCGTGCCAGATGAAAGGTTGATGAGAATACTGTCTCATCTAATTCTCGGAAAAAAAGGCTGATGACTAATTTTTGTCTTCCTTAAAAAAAAAAGAGAGAGAGAGAGAGTCATTCAGTCATTTAACTCAACTCAGTAGCTATTGACGACCATTTTTACTTTGTTGCCATTAAGGGCTGATCGACTGTTATCTGGCATCCAACGGCATCCGCGAGGCGATGGGGATGGCCAACAACATCTATAAGACACTTGGGGCCAATGCCCAGACTCTGACCATCCTGGCCACAGTGTGTCTGGAGGACCCCATGACGCAGGAGAAGGCCAAGACGCTGCTGGACAAGGCCCTGGCTCAGCGGCCAGACTACATCAAAGCTGTGGTGAAGAAAGCAGAACTCCTCAGTACGTGTCCAGTTCACCGGCATCAGATCAGTGTCATTTGCTCAGTATTGCATGCGTTTGCATAAGGATATTTTTCTACCAGGATATACTCTGTGTTAAGAGTCGTCTGATCCAGTTTGCTTAACTGAAATTGCACAGTTGTACAAATTTGCGCTGTGTAATCTTTGAACTCCGTGTATTCTTGTGTGTGCTGTGTTGTGTAGGTCGAGAACAGAAGTATGAAGAAGGTATAGCACTTCTGCGGAACACGCTGGCCAATCAGAGCGACTGCATGCTGCACAGAATGCTGGGAGATTTTCTAGTGGCTGTTAACGACTACCAGGAGGCCATGGACCAGTACAGCATAGCACTGAGGTAACCATGTCGTCTTTAGTTCACTCTTCTGTGGAGGATTGTGGAAGTTCTATCAGGAGTTGTGCAAGATCTGAATAAAGGTCAATCACTAGGTTGCAAACAAACATTTCCACTAGCTAATGCTCATTTAGGGTCACTGCTAACGGGAGTAGGTGCCCTAGTGGAAATCAGCATTAGTTGTGATGAGAAGTTTGTAACTTGTCCTGACCGTTTGTCTTCTAGAGGAGTAGCCCTTTTTAGCTCTCCAGTCAGCTTTCTCTCACTTCATTGCTAGAACTTTTCTCATTTCTACGTACTGTTTGGTGGATTCACAGTTACTAAGCATGGGGATGGGCACTCTAAAATTAATTGAAAGACACTTAGAAACATCTAATTGATGTAAAATTGCTCACCGAGTGTGTGTTCATTTAAATTTAAAATTATTAAATATTTTACTTTTCACACGGCAGGCAAACGTGGCAGCGTATCCGATGCGATATGTTCAGTTCAGTTGTCTGTGTGTTAGAGCCCAATTTTAATGAGAAAAGCATGTCCTCCAACTGCCCAGGTATGTGTCCTGGAGTCATAGGAACGCAGGGACAGCCTGTGTAAACCCTGTCCGTGAACTGCGAGGACACGTCCATTTATCGTAAATGTGCAATTCGTGATATTGATGTGATCACATCGCCCGGCCCTGCTGTGAAGGATGAGAGAACCATAATGCCTATGTTTTGTCAGAATACTAACCCCTGGATATAAATCCTTCCCCTCACCATTTGTCCACATTGACCATGTTGTTTCACCAGCCTCGACCCCAACGATCAGAAGTCTCTGGAAGGCATGCAGAAGATGGAGAAGGAGGAGAGTCCCACAGACGCCACGGTGGAGCTGGATGGAGACGACATGGAGGGCAGCGGCGAGGAGGGAGACCTGGAGGGCAGCGACAGCGAGGCGGCGCAGTGGGCCGATCAGGAGCAGTGGTTCGGAATGCAGTGACAGCACGTGCCACAGGCTTTAAAAGCCAAGACTGATCCAGGTTCTCCTCCCAGCTCGTAGCCTTGTTCAGCCTGATTTTTAAAAAAAGGACACACTGGTACTAGGTCAGCACTGAGAGCCCAGCTCACAGGAACCGACACAGTGCCTCCAGCAGGGGGAAATATGCTCAAAACGGGCACAAGTAGTAAAATGTTCTGTTCTGGAGTTGGGACAGCTGGAACCATGCTGAAGCAGAGGTGGAAACGTCAGGTGATGGGAGCAGGGTCATAACAAGCTGTTAAATGTGATGGAAACTATACAGACTGTTTGGAGCAATGTTGAAAAGCACTGAATCACATCCGGGTGCTCTGCCTCCACTTGTTTTTATTTTAAAGATTTGCCAAATGTTCGTGTCCTGCTCAGTAAAGGACTTTCAAATTCAGATTTTTTTTTTCTCTCGTTTCAAAGCCTGTCTTTTTTTTCCACGTCTGTTCCATTTCAAGTTCCCTTTCTCTTTACAGGCTGTTATTTTACATACTATAAACGTTATATTGCCACTGTAAAAGTCTCAAAAGCAGGCCTGCTCAAGACCTGGATAGTTGACAGCCTGCAGAGGTTAGTTGCAAATTTTCTTAAACACACCCAGTATGTTTTTCTGAAATCTTGTAAAATCAGACTTGGACACGTCTGATCAAAAGTCTCTTTTTATAGCGACATCCTTGTTTCAGGCCTTGATTTCATATTTTCCCAAGGTCTTTTACTTGTAGTACTGTACTTTAAACAAAAATATAACTTCATCTAATTTAGTCTTCAGTGTTGCATTTTTTTATTCAAATGTTTGACCTTTACTGTATTGTGAACTGTGAATAATACTATTTTTGAAAGTTAATAAACTTGACATACTTTGAGACTACAGCATTATTTTTCTTGAATCCGTTCAAGCTTTGCTTATGTACAAATCCAAAAAAGGTTTGTACTTGAAATAATACAAGAGAAGCACAAGTACTATCGTTCGTCATTTTATTGACCACAAGTTCTTGTGATAATTACAACAGTCAACACTGATCTGGGCAGTGTCCCACCTCCGGTTCTCATAGGAACTGTAAGAATGACTGTCTGTTCCTGTCACACTCGTCCACGCTGAATCTCATCTGCTCTAAAACGGAGCACATCACTGTGCAAAGCAATGCTCGTCTGAAACATTAGGTTGATATACACAAAAAAAGATTTCCTTTGAAAATGGAAACAATAGGCGTCTGTCACTAATGCCATCTGGAATTTTATACATATATATATAGATTAAGTTTTGCTGTGCTATACAAAAGCCTTTACCAGCGTAAAAAGTTGGACTACCTTAAGGGACATGCACCAGGAAGAATTTATTAGCTTATCTTTTTAACTCACTGAAAATATCAACATGTCAAATCCATTGTAGTATTACCCCTGAAAAGAACAAAACTTAAGGATTTATTTCTCTAAACTAATTATACAACTTGTCTTGCTTTTTTTTTAGCACTGAGCACAGTTGGCATGCAGGTCTTGAACGATGAGGTACTGCTCAAAACACACACACACACACTAATCTAACAAAACCTTTACAGCTTCTGCGAGGATTACCGAGACCAGGCCAGGCTTACAGTGCCCGAGCTGAGGAAGAAAAAGAGATGTAAAAATAAATCATTACTGACCTTGAAAGATGATATGAGCTAATTACACCAGTGAAGACGTGCTCAAATGATAAGCGGTATTATTATTGATCAGCCTAAATGCTTATTAAGGTTTACATGGAATGTAATAAGAACATCATACTCTGAAGATGTGGTTGGGGCCTTTTTCTGACTAACAATGACAGAGCTGAAGAGGGACTTTTAGCATAGGCCCTGCATTTTTAGCATAATAAAAGTCCCCCTTAGTTTTCATTCACAATCAGATTTTTTTTTTTTAAACAGGTCCTAATGGTTAGTTAGGGAACGTTTCTGCTTTTACATTCACCATCAGCTAAAGCTTCCAGTGCAATTAAACCAGGAACCTTATACGGCAAAACCTAGGTTGCCACATCACTGCACAGTTCAGACTCAACTCATGAAGAGCTTAAGACCAAAACTGAAAACTAAACGTCAGTTCCACTAAAATAAATTCAAGGCAACAAATGCATGAAACATTCAACATTTTCTACAGTACTAGTGGAGTAGTGGTTTTGTGGGGGTGTGAATACATACAGTACAAGCAAGTGATTACAGTCGGGTTTCTCACCCTCAAAGTCAAGCAATGGGAGGGAAAGGCAAATATTATTAAAGACACTCAGATCTCAGTGAAGCATGCTCGCAAAACTGGAACCCCTGAATTGTCATTCTTGGTCAAGTATACTTAAAAAAATAGGGAGAAACGTCAGTTTCCTAAACTCGGAACTCTCTATGTACAGATTTACACAGGCCCAGGGACCTTCAGGCCCTTTTCAACAGCAGGATGCACAGAAATCAGCCTTAAAACTCCTTTACGAAGGGGACGTTTAGCTGGATTTATTTATTGAGAAACTAAAACGTTCACTTGTTTAAGTACAGCAAACTCACACACACACAAACAGCATCGTCTAATAGCATTGTGCCACTGTCCACAACCTAAGCTGGGTCATGGGTAATGAAGTACTCTAAACTGCCTCCAAATAAACACTCACTAAAAAAATGGAAATATGTTAAGATATTAAAAATAAAAAGAGGAAAATGCATTCATCCTTACAACTGTCAACACAAACATGTCGATATGCCACTGGAAAGAACGCTGCTGTATTTTATAACGTTTAAACACAAGCTCATGTCTAGGCTGGTCATTTATAGAGATAAACATGAATGTTAACTAGACACCACTGGAAACTGAGGTAGCTGAACCTGCCTAATGCAGAGAAGTGATAGTTGTTTTTAGAGAAAGCCTTAAAAATGCACTTCAAAATATAAATCCGCTCCAAAAAAATCATTACATGTTGCGTTTGGGGCAGGACATGAGCGATCAAAGTTATAAAAATACTATCAGCTGAGCAGGACTAAAATGATTCACACATAAATACACACCATCATCGGAAATCTCCTGCATAAGCCAAGTTGGAGGGCAACGAGGGCGTCTCTCGGCTCCGTCCCCTCTTTTACAAACGTGTCAATAAATACCACAACATCTTTCCACTGCAACATCAAACATTACCAGCACGACGGAATTCATTCTTAGGATTCTGAATAAAAATCCTTTTTAAGTGTGCTTAAAAATTTTATGTTTAAAACGCAAAACATCAGCAAACACTCGTCAGATTAATAATAATAATAATAATAATAGTAATAATAATAATAAAGGAAAAAAGAAACAGTTTGTGGATACTTGTGCAAATGTTGACTTGAAGTTGGTTAATATGTTTCCTGGTTAATGGTGTTTCCCTCGTTAAGAGTGGTGTTTGTGTTAGCATCACCGCAGCTCTCAGATCAGTCAGGAGGACCACAGCGGGCGGCCGGAGTTAGTATCCGTGCTGTACAGCCACACCACCAGGGGGAGTGAGAGAGCTATAAACGGCCAGGAGACGCCCTGGGCGCATGCGGAGAGCGAGCAGCCGCCTCGCCCCGGCTCTTTACCCGGCTCCAGGTAGTTGCGTGCGACGAACTTGAGCAGCTCGTCCATCAGGATGACGGGCATCGAGATCTTCAGCACCATCAGCCACTGGGTCACGTTCAGCGGAGTAATCTGGAAAATGACCTGAACAGGGCGAGAAGCAAATAAATGTTTAAATATTTAGCATATGCATTAACAATTTTCCCAATATCTAGTATCTGGAAAAATGGCTGAATCGGAACTGGACCAACATTGCGTATCAAGGTTTTCCCCATAAGCGTTCAACGTTAAAGTTCTGCTCAAGTGGAAGAATTGGTTCTTCAATTTTAATTAATGCACCTTCAGCCGGTTGGTTAAAAAGTATGACATTTCAAATAAACTACCTGGAAATTTGGTCGGTTTAAAAGATGCATTCTAGTAAATCGGGTCAAATAAGTGAAGCAGACTCAGCTTGTGGACTGCCGGGGTTCTTCTACAATCATTTTCCCTTTCTAATATTATGAATATTTATGTAATAAAGGTTGTTGGGATTAGATGGTTTCTCCAACATTTTGTTTAGTTAGTAAAGGTTTTGTTTGCTTCTCCAATAATTCATTGGAATCAAGTTCAAATGTCAGGGTTTGTTCAGGAGCTGGGGTTGCATAATATTAAAAGGAAACTGACATTGCAACATTTTTTTTCCTGGAACATATTATGCAATAATTTAAGTTACAGGACATTTTTGCCAATTGACTTGAATCTCTGTTTGGAAATAATAATTCTAGAATGACTGGAGTAATTTAGAAAATAACAAAAAATATGTTGAATAACTTTTGACTGAAGACATTTTTGATTGTGTACCATTCGTTTCTTTGTAGACCACTTGTAGATTAGTCACTGTTTTCCAACAGCAATAATGGCTGTAGCATAATACGTTTGATTTAATTTGTGATTACACGTCCGGGGAATGTGAATATTGCACTTGTGCACAATGTACAGACGATGCTGCAGCATCACATTCTGAAGCCCTAATGCGAATTAGGTACTGCACTAAAACCTGCAGTTCTGCTTTGACCCCCCAGAAGCTGAGACCAACAGCCTCCTCCCCCGAGTCAAATCGTCACGAGTGGAACCCAAACTTGGCTCCAGATGTTGCAGGAACAAACTTCTGCTTCCCAGAATCTTTTCTACGAGGCTCCTTACCGGCAGCGGCTCGACATACAGGATGAGGAAGTGCAGCGACATGGAGAGGCAGATGGCTCCCAGCAGCCAAATATTCTCCCACGGGGGCATCCGAACCAGCGACTGGTTCTCCGACAGGCTGGACACAGAGAGCAAGAAGGAGTGAGTGTGGAGGATTTATTTTTGAGGAATATAAAAAGCATTGCCATTTTTGGGGAAGGGGCCGAGAAGCGGTAATGGGAGTCTGTCAGGAATAGAAGTTATATCTTAATAAGTCAGGAAGATGTGTACACCAGGGGACAGTGGATGTCAGCAAAAAGTGTTCTCCCCAGTGAATTTCTGTAAGCAAATAACTCAGCTAAAAATACAGTTAGGGCCGTAAGTCCTAGAACATTGATGCATTTTTTTTTTCTTCACTTTCGCTTATATGCCACCACAACGGAGTTGAAATTCAGCAGTCAGTTCAGATGAGATGGGTGTATAGACTAGCAGCTTTAATTTAAAGCGAGACAAGATTATTTATATAGCACATTTACCTTTAACGAGTGAACACACCACAGCACAGCGCACAGTGCTCATGAGCACCTCACTGGTAACTTTACCGGTCCTGGATTCAAACCTGCAACCTTCTGATCACAGGGCCAACACCCTACCGTTACGCCACCAACCGCCAACTGCATGTTTGTAGAAGTTAGTCTTACATGCTTTATGTTGTGTTGTGTTCAGGACGTCCTGCACTACTCAGATGTGTCATAGTGTGATGTGTAAATGTTGTATTGAAATCAGCCCATTTCAGATAAAAATCAACCTGCGCCTGCAGAAATGCTTCGTTTTTTTAGCTTTACGTAGTATAAAAGTGCTGGAAGTGTAGACAATATCTAGAAGTAACAACAGCAGTGTCTGTTTCATTGGTTTTCTATCGCCTTAGTATTTGAAGAAAAATAAGGGTTAGTGCCTGGCAGAAACATTTCTTTATCCGTCAGAACATAAGAAATGAAATGCATTAACAAAGAATGAGTTTTCTATAATTCTTCTCTCCTATTGATAACTAACATTATAGAAGTGAAAACAAATCTGATCAATTGAAAATGAAGAAAAACTGAAATTTTGCGTCATTTTGAACCAATTTGGCCTATAAAAATGAACATTTCCCACAATCCCCTGTGCGCCACCCGGAGCCTCAGCCGCATCACAATACAGGGATGGATGCATGTTCCGGGATAAATGCTGAAAAGCTCAATAAATGGCTGTATTGTTAGCAGAACGCTGGTTGCTGCGGTTAGTTATCAGCTAAAATGCCTTCGACCATATTTTGTAATCAAATTATACCAGTTATTCAAATAATGGTTTCAGCTCTAGTTACGTTTGTCAACAGCTACCAAATGCAGCGATTTGAATTGATTTCAGACCTTTTATCTAAATTTGTTTGAGAAATCCAATTACTTTTCCTTGTTGATTCCCATGTCCGATTAGTTTTAATTACTCCTAAAAATGGAAGTAACGGAGGTCTCTACTTCCATCACACCTTGACTGCTTAGTTTCCAATCCGATTATGGTGGTAAACAGAGAGAAAATTACAATAATTCTTGTGGATCTACCTGAATAATGTCCTTTGATGTTATAGATACATGAATACTGTGAAGCAGAATTACATCACACTATTCACTCAACACAGACAGCAGTCTCTGCACTCCAACACTCAAGAGCCACTGCGTGCCTGTGCAACATCTAAAATTAAACTGTTAGTGGGCAATTTTCAGGGACACAAACCTGTTGAGAGCGTTGCACATCTCTATGGTGACAAGAACAGACAGAGCCATGGTCATGGGGTACGGAGACTCGAAGACATGACACTCCAGATCCTGAAAATCAGGGTGGTCAGGAGAACACTGCAGGAAGTGGCTCTGAGGAGTGAGGAGAGAGGGGAGCGAGGCGAGGGAGGGAAGGTCGGAGAAGGACATGGCAGTTAAAAACACTGCAGAGAAATCCACACTTCATGAAGAGCTTAAACAGCAAAACAAAACTGGAATAAACAGTGGAATAACTTAAAGTCTTAGTAGAACTGTGTAGTTGCAGTCTCAGCAACACTCAATTTTGTTAAGGAAAAAAAAAAATCTACAAAAAATGGTCTCGTGATAACGCTGTAGAGTAAAACGTAGCTACTTTTCACCAACCAAAACTGTGAAGGATAGAATCGACTAAAACGTCCCTAAAACTAACAAGCCACTAGTCCTGATGTTGCACAGAGCCTCGTGTACATGAACTCACCAGCTGATAAAGAGTGACCTGGGGTCCGTCCTCAGCCACCGTGAACCACCAGGCCGCTGCGCCAACTGTAGCAGCTCCCACATAACCTACAGGACAGCAGACAATCATCTCCAACGGTCAGGTCTCTACTGAGTGGACTCACTACTATATGGTAATGTGTCAAACGTTTTGTGATAGTGTCTGTTGTAAAAACGAACTACAAACCGAGGGATTTCATAAAGGCAGGGGGATATTCGGAACAGGGATTCCCTTGAAAAAAAGGGTCTTAAGGGTGATCTTTAAAATATAATTAAACGGAACGTTTTCTTTACACATTCAAAACACTTGTACACATTTTTTCTTACTTTTAAAAATGTATCTTTATTGTACTGAGTAGAATTTGGTTTTATTTATATTTTGATTAATTTGTGGTCTTGTTTTAAGAGATGGTAAACGTACACATTAAAATGTACTGGTTCCCTTTTTTTGAGGAACTGATCAGCGGTGCTAGTTTGTTTACATTCGGTCCCTCCAGGATTTCGTGGGCCTTTTTTTTTGAGATTGTTGCGGCCTAAAATGCTCGATTTTGTGGCACCTTTTTAAAAAAAAATTGCAATGAAAGCTTTTAGCCGTTTTGTTGCAATAAAGTTGTGGGAGCAAGTCAGAGTTGCAGAAAAAACTGCGATTTTGTGCTCCTTTATAATAATTCTTTAACAATTGATTAAAATAAAGGGAACAAAAGCACTATTATTTTTATTGACCATTAATCATTTAGTTATTTTTGAAGGTAAATTTGAGGCATTTTTAATCACACACACGTTTCCGCGTCTTCTAAACGAAACAAGGAAGTGAGTTCGCTGACGTGTGGCTCAACGTTTTGCGGGAAACGATAATGATTGGTCAAATAATTGCAGAAAAGTTGTGGTAATTGGTCAAAATTGCATGGTAGCAATGAATTCTCGAGAATTTGCGTTAATAGTTGCGACTGCAACATTGCAAAATACTGGAGAGTTTGTACATTAAACAAAAACTGATAACAATTAGAAAGTATATTTTGCATTTAAATGTGTACAGAAGCATTCTTTTTTTAAATGAGTTTATGGTCATATAGAAATTCCAGAGAAATGTGTGTCGACAAAATAATATATAATACAATAACAATTAACATATATTAAGAACGGCTATATTTTCCAAGTATACTCTGTTGTCAAATAGTTTAACATAAGAGTATATAAAGGTTTCAACACTATTTATACTTTCTTCAGATATTTTAAAGCAGTTTAACGTGTTTTTTTTTTAATGCCAACTATCCAATACCATTCAGTAATTCAGCAAGTCAACCAAGCTTGGGCTAATGGTGGATGCTGATTATACATTGTTCCCTATCGCATGGGATGTTAAGACAGCGACTCACAGCCGATGGCCAGATATCTGAAGAAGAGCCAGCCGGAGATGAGGGGCTCCTTGGCGTTGCGGGGGGGCTTGCTCATGATGTCCAGGTCGGGAGGGTTGAAGCCCAGCGCGGTGGCCGGCAGCCCGTCCGTCACCAGGTTCACCCAGAGCAGCTGCACCGGGATCAGAGCCTCAGGAAAACCCAGCGCTGCCGTTAGGAAGATGCTGGACAACAGAGAGGAGGCATGATATTAACACACAGAGCAGGACAGATCTACAGGACAAACTCACGTCTCATGTTGCAGATAATGAAGCACAGAGGAGGAGACTAAACGCGCATTAAAATATATCAACGGCAAACAGCAGTTCCAGTTTTTTAATTGTAATTTACGCACCTAAGAAGTGAATGACTTCAGTGCAGAATAATCCAACAATTACTGTCAAATCATTGTAATGTTTTAACAAAAAAAAGCATAATTTATCTTCCTGTTTCCACTTTTACCATTTGGTCTTAATATGAGTATTGCTGGTAAACATGAAAATTCCAAAATGTTGCTGTTTAGAACAGCAGAAGTCTGGAGACTCTGTGGATGTGTTCTAAAAGTTCTATAAAATAAACTTTTTTTTTTTTTAAATCAAATATTTCTGAAGATCTTTGCAGAACTCAAAGCAAGTCCTCTCTCTCGGGAGCTTTCCAATCAAGATTCCTCCAAAAATCACAAAGGTGTAGAGTCTGCTGTTGCCTGAATCTAGTTTCTCTTTTAAAAGACCATCTTAGAACCGCTGTCCATCAGACTTCTTCCAACAAGACCAACACTGAGGTTCAGCAACCTGCCATTTTAGTTTTACTTTCTTATAAGACATTTTTTAACTTAAGCTGCTGTATAAATATGTATGCAGCAAATAAAGAATCTTCAATCTAGGAACACAAACTAATATATAGCGCATTCTGTTGCTGAAAATTCTGAATTGTGTGTGTGTGTGTGTCTGGGCGGGAAGAAGCTGAAGGAGGACCAACCAGACGACCTCTCCCACGTTGGAAGAGATGAGGTAGCGGATAAACTGTTTCATGTTGTTGTAAATGGCTCGGCCTTCCTCCACAGCGGCTACAATGGTGGAGAAGTTGTCATCAGCGAGGACCATCTCCGAGGCTGTCTTGGCCACAGCAGTGCCAGAGCCCATGGCGATGCCAATCTCTGCCTTTTTCAGGGCAGGGGCATCGTTCACCCCGTCTCCTGTCTAGAGAGGTAGAGAGAAACATTGGGCTTCATTCACCGACCGTTCTTAAGAAGAAATCTGTTTAAAAGCCAGTTTTCACAAAGATTTGTCATTTACCAATGTTTTCTCAGGTAAGATTTATTCCTAGGTAAGAGCAAAATCTACAAATTTTATTACATTCTTGTTTGCATAAAACACTAGTTTATTGGGCTTTCTTCAATTCTACAGTTAATATTAGATATTAATATTCTACAGTATATTCTACTATTTAAACGTCTTAAGAACAAGAAAGTTATTTTAAAAGAAAGACATTTAAATGTTATGATAAGAAGAAAAAAAACATTTGAAAATATTTGTGTATGAGGCTTTATGAGGACTGTAAAAATAACATTTACGCTATTTGACAGATGCTCTTATCACAGAGATAAGGGTGATTCAATCTAGGGTTAAAGGTCTTGCTCAGGAGCCCAACAGTGGGTTCTGCGATTCAAACCACGGATCTTATGATCACCAACAGAGGACTTTAGTCATTTAGCCCAAAAAATTACATTCACACTGCAGGTCCCTGGGGTCAAGAACCATAAAGCACTATTAAGTAAAAGTGATGTATTTTTACTCTGTAATTATAATCGGGGTATCTGCAGGTTTAAGGAAGCCAAATGTAAGACTTTTTAAGGCCACTCTGATCAAATTTAAGACCCTACATTCACAAAACGGCAAAGAGCATGTGACCCCCTTACACATAGTTCAAACACTTCTTGGAACTGAAAGCGCTGAAAATAGCTGCTCTACAGAGCATGAAAGTGCATGTATTTCACAACAAAAACATTACAGTACTAACAGGTTCTGTGAACTGAATACAGGGAATAAAATAAGTAAATTCCAATTACGTGAATGTGTAAACTGAATATGTAAGTGAACTGTGCTACAACGTCCACAATTATGGCATAGAACCAGAAACGTTGGCGGTTCCGCTCATTCCGATCTCATACACAAAAATGCAAAACACAAATTCTTTAGAGATTACCAGATGATAATATAGCAGTCTTGTTTATTGGGTCTGTGGTATTTTAAGACCTTTGAACTGTGGATTTAAGGACTACTAGATATTAGATACTAGATAAAGATATTTAAGGCCTTAATTTTGGAAAATCTAATTTAAGACTTTTCAAGGATCCAATTTGGAAATATGCAAACTGTGAATAGAATGAAAAAATGTCTTGCTCTTAGTAAAAACTAACAAGAGAATCGCAAACCAAAAATTCAGACTTGGGATTTTAACAGAATCGTAGACTTAAATGGACTAGCCACAAAAAGACCTTAAGGTGGCAACGAAAAAGTGCTAATGAGCTCATGGCTAACAGAAGCTGCATCAGACTCCATTCATCATTAGCCACATGGGCGTCTTGTGATTAGACCGTCTGATTTGAAGTGGTTTCCAGTAATGAACCTCTTATCTGTAGACTACACGTCAGTTTAGATAAGCTTAGATGAATATAAGTGACTACAATATTGCATATACAGCTCAAGACGCGTAATAAGGTTATGATTCTGCACAACAGGCCTGTTACCATGGCAGTGATCTCATCGAAGCCCTGCAGGAACTCCACGATCTTGGACTTGTGTGAGGGTTCGACTCGGGCGAAGCAGCGCGCCACCATAACGGCCTCGCGCTGGGAGTGGGGCGAGAGATCGTCGAACTCGCGGCCCGTGAAGGCCATGCGGTTGATGTCGTCGTCCTCGCCGAAGATGCCGATGCGCCTGCAGATGGCCACGGCCGTGCCCTTGTTGTCGCCGGTGATCATGATGACGCGGATGCCGGCGTAGCGGCACAGCTTGATGGAGGCTGCAACCTCAGTCCTGGGGGGGTCCAGCATGCCCACGCAGCCCACAAACGTCAGGTCAGACTGGGCAGAGTGGCGGAGGGAAAAGACAAATTGGCTCTTGTTAGCTGCATGCTCGGAAGGCATTGCAAATGAAGAAGAATGGTATAAAGGTCAGGATGTGGTACGTCACATGGTTTATACTCAATACTATAAATAAAGATTCCTAATTAAAGATCAAGAGATAGAATTGAGTGACAACTTTTTTAACCTGTTGTTCCGACCATAGAAACTGCAAAAAGTCACCAAGTACCGCCAATTATCATAAAAACAGTAAAAACACATTCTAGGCTTCAACATGCACATCTGTGAGTCAAAAAAGAAACATTTAAACCCTTGCTTATACTTTGGTAAACAATTCTTTTAGTGCTATATTCAGAATTAATGTGGCAACGGAATGCTCATTATACAGTCCACCACAGCTTTCACACCGACATCTGACAGCATTACTAATAACGCCATTCGCCAGTGGCTTTAGTCAAAGTCAAAGTCAACTTTGTCATCTCTGCTATATACTGTACAGATATACAGAGAGACGAGACGACGTGGCTCCAGTTTTTACAGTGCAATAGGAAATAGGGAACAAAGAACAAATAAGGCACGTGGAATAAACAATATATAAACAGAATACAAAATATACATTTTAAACTAGAAATGGAGTATTAAATATAACTTTAAACTAGAACTAGAAGTAGAGGAGAGACAATTAGGATGCACTATGACCTACAAAAGTGGAAATTGACTTTTTCGCTGAATGTGCATGAGGTTAGAACCAGTTTCAGTATGAAAAATTCTATATCCAGTCTTTTAATAAAACAGTATCTCTTAAAAAGTATGACTAACATTTAGGTTTTGCAGATATTTTTTACAGTAGTGGAGAACCAGAGTGTGTGCAATATTTTTCAATAATTTGTGTAGAAACAGTTAGTTAGAAAGTGACCAGTGATACTGTATATACATTCAATGTTCAATGGTTGTGCAAATAAGTAGCGGCAGTGCAAAAATTATTGTGTTGTAGCAACAGTCATTTGAGGAGGATTACTATTTCAATTGTCTGGCATTAAGGGTGTTTTCACACTTGGTCTGTTTCGGCCCTCAAAGTGAACTCAGATCGATTAGTCAGCATTTTTTACGTATATGTGAACACACCAAACGAACTCAGACCCCTCTGAAACGAACCGAACTGAGACCACGTCGGGAGGTGGTCTCAGTCCGGTTCGCTTTAAGTCCGCGGCGCGGTTGGTTTAACTCGCGTCTTCTGAACGCAAAGCGCTCCCGGTTCGCTTCGACAGTTTTTGTTCGAAGTAAAAAAATAAAAAATAAAAAAAACTACGCAGAATACAAAGCAGTAAAGGTCTGAGAGCTCCATAAGAATGAAGTATGAACAGAAAAAGGACTGAGGCCCCATCTGAGCTGAAGTGGAGCAGAAAGATAACCGAGTCCCCTTTCAAATGAACTCACAGTGTGAACATAAGAAGAACCAAGTTCCCTTTCTGTTGGTCCACTTTTTGGACCACGTCTAGAGGACTGAGTTCGGTTCCTTTAAAGAGGACTATATGTGAAAACACCCTAAGTGTGTGCCAGATCAGCAACAGTTTGGAGTGGTAATACTGTACAGTTTGTAAATGTAAACATTATTCTTAAACATCTTTCCGGAGACAGTTTCAGTGCAACAAGAATGAGATATAGCAGAATGTGCATCACAGCGAGGGTGACTTTCTGTGCAAAAGGAGGGCATCCTGAACATTCTTTGTAACCTGTAATTGCTATTATATTACAAACTATTGTTGAATTTGGTCAAAAATCAACATTTAATTGCTCACTGCTTCCAAAAGCGAGGTGATTAGTAGGGGTGGGTACTGGTAAGGACCTGACGGTACGATACGATACATGGGTCACGATATGATTATATCACGATATTCTACAGTTCACTGAAAATGTAAAAACAGAGCTGAAATGCAAGTTGCTGTGTACGATCTGGGTGGTCTTAATGAATCACATTACATTAATAATTCAGCCAAAACAACATAACTCCGAACTGAATTTTAACTTTATTGTATTTGCATTTTAACACTGAACTAGTGGACACCAAAAACGTTAAGTGCATAAAGATTGAAAATAATAAATTTAAGTGTCCAGTCAGTTATCTGAGACTGCTTGTGGTGCACGAATTTTCCCCCTCGGAAATATCGATTTTTGGAGCTAGATAGTATATCGTGAAAGGAAATATCATGATATATTGATGTATCGATATATATAAGCTCTAGTGCTCAGGTTGATTGGTACTTCTAAATTTGGCCCCACAAGGTAAGATTGTGAGTGTGTTTGTGTGAGTGTGTGCGCCCTGCGGTGTGTTGGCGCCCAAAGTGCCACGACAGGCTTGTTGGTGATCCTTGCGGCCATTTCAGAAGATATAAAAGCTTCAGGTTTAAGGTCTGGTGGACAATGCAAATGTAATTCTCAATGAGTGAAATTTTTGCAAATCAGCAAAGTTATAGCCAATTTTATGTAGGCTATACCAACACACTTTTAAAACCACATCGCAGGCTGAACACCACAAGTATGTCCAGTGCTAACGTAACTGTATTGCAGAGCTGTACCTCATACTCGGAGAACCTGGCGGTGTCGGACAGCAGCATTTCCTCCTTCTTGAGCGGATTGTCACGGGTGGCCAAGGCCAGGCAGCGCAGCGTGTCCCGACCTGTTCCGTACTCCCGGATCACGGACATGATCTTTTCCTTGATGCCCGCAGTCATGGGCACACGGGTGCTGCCCACACGCACATACGCGCACCTGTCGATCACGCCTTCTGGGGCTCCCTGCAAACACACACACAATTCAAATCGATTTTATTTATATAGCACTCTTCATAACAGACATCGTCACAAAGTGCTTAACACATAACCGGCCCAAGACTCCAACAAGCAAGCCTGAGGCAAAACTCCCTCTAGCAGGAAGAAACCTTGACAGGAACCAAGACTCGGCAGGGGACCCCATCCTTCTCTGGGCGACCGCGGTGTGAGAACATTTAATACACAAGTTAACATAAGCTCAAAATTAAATATTAATTTAGCGTTCAGTTCATGTTTAAAAAGTCCCAAAAAAAGGTCCAAACTGGTTCCAGATGATGGAGCCTCACAGGTTTAACGCTGGATGTTTTTGTTTCCCGTTACCTGAAACTGGTGGACTACTGATGCTAAAGGAATGACAGGAATGCACTTTACAATGGCTTTCCTTGAGCAAATCAGTGGTTCTCAAAAAGAGAAATAACACGCTCGTGATGCTATGTGAGAAAACCCAGGAAACTGTGAATTATAGACATAAAAATCTACATACTGTAAATTTAACAGCAAATTTCAGAAATTTCCTTTAATTTTTCCTGAAGGACACCTTTTATAATTATGAACTGCAGACTTTTATCGTGTTGCTGTTGAGTCCACAACTATAACCAAATATGAATAAATGAAAAGTCAAATATTTCCTTTATAACATGGAAAGAGTATATACCGAAGTTTATCGGACATTCTATGAATTGGTTGTGTGATGATGCCACAATCCCATTCTATTCTGTTCCTTCAGCAATCTTAAATTGGAAAGATGCTGTGACTGGAATTTTGTATCAGAAAAGCTACCATTGCATCCTGCAGCCACCTGCCGTTCCATCCGGCAAAAAAACCCCTGCCATTCGGTATGCAAGAGGACAATGACCCCAAAGATATGCCAATAACAGGCACGCAAATGATGAATATACAGTACTGTGCAAAAGTTTTAGGCAGGTGTGAAAAAATGCTGTAAACAAAGAATGCTTTAGAAAAATGGAAGTGTTCATCATTTATTTTCATCAATCAACAAAAAGCAGTGAATGAACAAAAAATCTAAATCAAATCAATATTTGGTGTGACCACCCTTTACCTTCAAAACAGCATCAATTCTTCTAGGTACACTTACACACAGTTTTTGAAGGAACATCGGCTGGTAGGTTGTTCCAAACATCTTGGAGAACTAACCACAGATCTATAATCCTATAATCCTACAAAATAATATAATGACTACAAAATAATATAATGACTATAATCCTACAAAATCCCTGACTTTGTGCAAGTGTACCTATAAGAATTGATGCTGGTCTGAAGGCAAAAGTTAGTAACACCAAATATTGATTTGATTTAGATTTTTCTTTTGTTCGCTCACTTTGCATTTTGTAAATTGATAAAAATAAACAATCATTATTTATATTTCTGAAAGCATTCTTTGTTAACAGCATTTTTTCACACCTGCCTAAAACTTTTGCACAGTACTGTACAGTTAATGCTCTTGTTAGCAAAGACGGTGTATTTTTAATGAATATAAAAAGAGCAAGAAGCAAATGTATGTGTCAATGTATTTTTGCCTCTAAACTTGTTTTCTAAGAGCCTAGCGATATTAAGTACTGCCAAAAAACATTATTATTTATTTATTTTTGAGATTTTTTTAAAATATTATCCTTGCTATTAATGTGTATTAATGGCTCTCCTTAACGTTCCATTTGGCTTCAGGTTATTTTTGTTCTGGTGTTAAAATCACCACCGTTAATTAGAGCTTATGTAGAATCTGACGCTACACAAGTGAGTACAATAAAGATATTCTGTGACGACTGAGAAAATGAAGGATGTTTTATGTTTTACATCAGTGGCTCTTTTTGCTTAAGAACAACTTTAATTCACTCTAAATATGTTAAAACACAAAATGTGCCTGTTGTGAAAGCCATAATAGATTCCCCAACTAAACATCATCTTTATTCTACGAAGCAGACGTTCAGCAGGTGACTTTAGTCACTTGGGAGAAGGGGGAAAAGAGAGTCACCTTGACAAACATCTTGCTGGAGGTGAACTTTCCCTTAGAGGGAGTGCAGTAGACAGACATGGACTTCCTGTCCCGGGAAAACTCCAGAGTAAACTCTTTCTTCATCAGCTGCTTTATCACCTAAGACAAACACACACGAAATCACAGGGCTTCAAGCTAACTAAATCTGGCATATTTACTGATGTTTGGAATTTGGTTTTGCTGCAGGATATTTACAGAGTTGCAGGCGTTGGCTCTTTCGATCCTGGACAGGCTTCTAACATCGGTGTCAAACACGTTCATCTTCTCCACCAGGCAGGTCAGAGCCGTCTCTGTGGCTTCTCCCACCTTCTCATACACACCTTTAGACTGCACACAAATCATTTAGGGGGCAAACTCAGTTGTGTTGTGAAAAAGGAATAAGCACACCATGAAAACGTTTCGGGAAAGAAAGGCAAAACGGGTGGTGGCGTTGGTGTGAGTGTAAAAAAGAAAGGGTGCAGGGGTGCGTCGTACCTCGTTGTAGTCGAGTGAGGAGTCATTACAGAGTGCACAGATAGTAGCCACCTCCACCAGACCATCGTAACTCGAAGACTTCACCGTCCGGTTATCCAGGTACCTGAAGGAGGGACACAGGAGTGATGACATCACAAAGCACCACACTGACATTATATACACCCACAAGAGGGCTTAGTACATACATTTATACAACATTCAGCAATGTTCACACCATTTCCTGCTCGGTTGTTTTGGATCTTATTATTTGCCCGAGCTTGTACGACATTCCTCTGTGTTCTGCAGAACTGAGCTGTAAATGAGGCGTAATGAGGTACTCACACATCACCCTCAGGTGCGTACGTGGAACCAGTGATGGTGAACTCGGTCAGAGAGCAGCTCTCACTCTCCGCTTTGTCCAGGACGAACATCTAAATGGCAAACGCAATGTTACGGGTCAAACTCGCATACACACACACAGTCGCTTATTTCAGCCAACCAAAAATAACTAGACAAACATGGGTCTGTACAATAAACATTTGAATTCACACAAACTCTAGAGTTAAGTAAAACCAGTGGTATTTCTGTAGAGAGTAAATAAGTGCAATTAGTATGGAAATAATAAAAGGATAATTGATGTGGTCATTTTGAGTGTGGAACGCCTTAAAGGAGGGGCAGGGGACCATGTTCCCACAGGAAGACCTGCTACTTACAAACATGTAAACATTTAAAATGAGAGCATGAGAGAGAGCAAGACAAATACGGAGAGAGAGAGGTGAGAGGGAGACATGGCAAGAAAGAGAGAGCCAAAAAGCAAGAAAAGCCAAAAGAGTGAGAGAGAGCGCAAACGAGAGTTAAACAAGCAGAGTGCACATCAGGTCGTCAATCCTTTGCCTTTTCTGCTGCAGACCACAAGAAGGAAGTTATTTAATAATAAAACCATTCCTTTGCACACAGCAGATACAGGGAGTATCTCTCATCTGAACAACTAGCCCTCTAGCCGATCTCAGATCTGTGCAGCGGCTGAGAGACTCAGCTCACTATCTAGAGATCACTATCTACAGCGGAAGCGCCACAGCGAAGCCACCACCAAACACAGCGTCAGGGCGTGAACTCAGCGAGGACAAATCTGGCGCGGCAAAAGACATGTGGTGTCTCAGGACTGAACTGTGCGAGTGTAAGCAACGACTGCGACACACTGTACTTTAGAGGTTTAATAAAACTGTCATTGCATAATCACTTCAGAGTATTTTTAAACGGGTGGAACTGCTAAAGTCAAAGTAAACTTTGTCGTCTCTGATATATACTCTCCAAGTACACAGAGAGACGAGACGACGTGGCTCCAGTTTTAACAGTACACAGAACAAGGAACAAAGAACAAATAAGGCACAAAGAATAAAATATATAAATAGAATATAAAATACACACTTTAAATTACGGTAGAATATAAATGTAAGCTTTAAACTAGAAGCAGAAACAGAGACAAAAGCTCCCAGACTTCAGCACTGGAAATATTTAACGCTCAATGAAAGCAATGTTTCAGCAGGAAATGCATGCTAATGCTGCTGCAAATAATTCAGAAAAATAGGGATTAAATACATTTGACACAGTAACTGTGCATTAGTCCTTCATTTCTTATTGCTGCTAAACATGTTTCCATTCCAATAAAAAATATTTTTTAAAACTTTATTCCTTTATAACATTTTTGTTTTACATCAGACCTCCCACTCACCCTGCACACGGACATCTGGTTGGTGGTGAGGGTTCCGGTCTTGTCGGAGCAGATGACTGAGGTGCAGCCCAGCGTCTCCACGGAGGGCAGAGAGCGGACGATGGCGTTCTTCTTGGCCATGCGGCGCGTGCCCAGCGCCAGGCAGGTGGTGATGACGGCGGGCAGGCCCTCGGGGATGGCGGCCACAGCCAGCGCCACGGCGATCTTGAAGTAGTAGACGGCTCCGCGGATCCAGGAGCCGCCGTGCACGGGGTCGTTGAAGTGGCCGATGTTGATGATCCACACGGCGATGCAGATCAGCGAGATCACTTTGGAGAGCTGCTCGCCGAATTCATCCAGCTTCTGCTGCAGCGGCGTCTTCTCCTGCTCCGTAGATGCCATCTCGTCACGGATCTTGCCGATCTCCGTGTTGACGCCGGTGGCCACCACCACACCCACCGCCTTCCCGGCAGCAATGTTCGTGCCCTGTGGGAGAATAAAAAGATGCATGGTTTATGAACATTATTAATATTATTATTATATATACTTAAAGTCAAAAAAGTGCTCCCTCTACTTTTGCTGATAACTTTGGCAAAAGTTGACTGATTTTTGAAATTCTTTCACTGTTGCGTTAAGATTAAAATTTGCAACTATTACATTGAATATAATATCGGCCACCAGCTTAAACATGTACCTACAGTACCTTATGAAATCAATATCACAAATAATGGCATTTTCAAATTAATAAAACATAACTTTAAAATGAACAATAAAATGTCAATTCATGTCCAAATTCATCAACAAATATCTAGCTATGAAGTTACAAATAATGTTCTCCTTTCGCACTGTGACAGAGAAGCAGCTGCAAACCCAACTGGCCAATCGTGTTGTGGGTTTTGACAGTTTGTGGGTTTTGAAATGTATTTAGGCAGCTCTGTTGTATAACAGTTGCTTTGTTGCTACATTAGTTCTGAATGAAACAGTGAAAGATGGATGAAAAACTGTTAATATTTGCCAAATTTATGTGCAAAGGTACAGAGGTCACCGTTTACTCACAGGGTGGAGACATTTTATAGCATCTGAGGCTGTACTGATATTTCTGAAACTACTTCACACAAAAATTACTCATTTATCAATACAGCCTGAATATAAAAAGACGGACATAGACCGATACTGTCAGTATTACATGATAAATTGTTCAACATAAAGAAATACATACAATAAGTAGAGCAACAATTTATGTAAAATGTTACGTTAAAAAGTAATGTTCCTGGTGTGCTGTTCTCCATCATATCTCATCCATATCCTATACTGACACTTGTGTAGCGGTCATAAACCCCGAAGTGTTTGTTTGATTTCTCTGCGATCCCAACAGTCCCCAGGCAGAACTTTTTAACTTTGACTTGAAGGTCAGCCGAGTGAGCTGCAGCGCTCTTTGCTCTTGGACATTTAATAAAAAGTAATACAAAGAAATGGCAGCGACGGTCTGGCAGCAACAGGGCTACACTGATAAGCAGGTCGGGCCGAGGACGCTTTGTGAGGCACTCACGGAGAACAGCATGTTCTTCTTGTCCTGATTGACTGCACGAGGGTCAGGAACCGGGTCGGTGTGTTTAATGACTGAGACTGACTCGCCTGTACAAGAAAGAGGGAGATCTGGTGTCAGTCTCAGCAGGACAAGGCAAGCAAGAAAACAAGATTTGATGCACGCATACAAAAGTTTGCATATAGTTTATAGCATATAGTTTTCCAGTACAAGACGGACGTGTGTGTGTGTGTGTGTGTAGTTTAGTGCTGGGCAACATCAATATCACAACTGAACATTTTGTCTTGATTACTTAATTTGAGGGTTATGAATGTCAGTTTTGATTAATTTTCAATTAATTGCCCAGCCCTAGTGTAGGCAGTGCTGAATGTTTAGCAGTGCGTTTGTTACCCGTGAGGATTGACTGGTCCACTCTCAGCGTGGTGGACTTGATGGAACAGATGCGGATGTCCGCAGGGACTTTGTCTCCCACTGGACAGAAGCAAAAAGGAAGGAAAACAGACTAATTAGATCAGAAATCTTTTTTTTTTTTTTTTTTCATTGGATATTTATGTACATGACGTAATACGTGCTTTGACCTCTTGACCACTGAGCCCTTACTTGGCTGGACATTTATAAAGAGGTCCACTCTCATCACCCACCACCATGCCAGTGCCATTTAATAATGGTTTCCCACCCAAATACAATGTACGTATCTCTGGTTTAGTTCTGAGCAGTTTTATGAAGCTGCGCTGAAATACCCTTGTCTGAAAACTATACATAGTGACAAAAATGATCAAATGTGACCCGATCTGCCGTAATGAGTCGGAAGTCGGCGTTCTATTTATTTAGATACGGACCGATTATGTTGAAAAACATCAAAAATATCGATTCTTCTTTTTTGGTCTTATATGAAAGAAAAGGTCTTCAAAATTAATCTTTGAAAATTTTTTTTGAAGTTTTTCAACATAATCGGCCCGTATCTAAATAAATAGAACGCTGACTTCCGACTCATTGCAGCAGATCGGGTCACAAATGAATCAAACTCAGCGTCTTGCAACAAAATTGCGTGCACAGCAAAGTTTAGCAGTATCATACTTGATTGTGTATTGACCGTGTTTGATTCTGATTTACAGATACAAACCACTTTCCCCTTATAAATGCTGAAAGGCCACTGAACATGTAGCAGCACATACCAGTAGAGCACGTCTCAAACAATGTCTCAAATGTCACGTCAGTTCCTTAATGGAATGCTGTGCCAAAAAACACTAAGGCTTGTAGTGATAAATAAAAAGTGACTCAGAGCTCAGCATGTGATTAAACCTGCACTAACATGTTCACACTTTTCAGCATTAGCTCTAAGCCCAGAATCATGTTTGCTGAGAAAGTGTTTATTTAAAGCAGCGTCGCCATCACATCACAATTCAAAAAAGCTGCTTGATCGTTTCGGTCATTAAGCAGTGCATTTAGCAGTCCTTCCAGGATTTCGCGGGTCTTTTTTTGAGATTATTGCGGCCTAAAAGACCAGATTTTGCTGCAGCTTTTAAAAAGAATTGCGATGAAAGTTGCGGTGCATTTAGTCGCTTTGTTGCAATTAAGTGGTGGAAGCAGTTGAGACTTTTCCCCCCCTTTATAATTAATCCTTAACAATTAACTTAAATTAATTAATTAATGATTAGAAAAAAAATGATCAAAACCACTGCTATTTTTGTTAACCATCAGCCATTGTTATTTTTGAAATCATACGTGAGGCATTTTTAATCACACACGTTTGCTGCGTCTTCCAAATGTATCAAGGAAGTGAGTTTGCTGACGTATGGCTCAACGTTTCGTGGGAAATGACAATGATTGGTCAAAAATTGTGGAAAGGTTGCAGTAATTGGTCAAAACTGCAAGACCGGGATTAACTTGCAGGGATTGGCTGAATTTGTGTTAACAGTTGCAGTCGTAACATTGCGAAATCCTGGAAGGTCTGATTTAGAGATGAATGTACAGTGAAGATCAAACTTTTCAGTATCTTTCTATGGAGTTCACTTTCCACATGCAACATTACAGCCAAGGTTTTGATTTATTAAGACTATTTGGAGCTTGGTTTGATCAACACCTCATAACGATGAGGACATAAAATAACCCTCATAATTATTTATTTGGAACGTCTACATCACAGGTTCATTGCTTCAGCAAAACACACCATAAAATCCTAGTTTTTAAACTTATACTGTATCAGGCATGTGTAAGTAATAGTGCTGACATTTGGTCAGTGTGTCTTGCCCAAATATGTTCATGTTAATTAGAGCATGAGAAGCAAGAAGAATTTTTAGAGCAACCCTCCTTTGATGAATGCATTTTTCCTTAAACCGTGCCAGAACATTTTTTTTTAAATCCATTGTTTTCTTTGCATTAATGACTTTCGCAAAGCCCAGCAGCCACAAAGCGAGGGAAATCTCTGAGGGAAAAACAAACCGGAAAGATTCCCTTTTCGAGGCAAAACGCACACCGCATCCAGTGCTCGCTGCCCCGTGCCCTTGAGCCGGAGAGAAGAAAATAGCCTGGGAGCCACAACGTACCGGGCCAAACATGGGAAAACTATTTTGATCTGTTCCCTGATGCACCGCTGATCAGGTTTAAATGTGGACGCAGGAGAACAGCTGCCTTCAACAGAAAGAGCGGCAAAAGGGTCATAACGCCAGACTGCCGGCCCGCCGGCCCACCGGCCGAGGGGCTCCACCAGCGCCGGGCAGAAAGCTGTCTTTTTGGAAGCATCCAGAGATGTCTGTGTAGGTTCACTATCGTCCAGCCCATGAAAATCTTGAGAGCCTGGATCAAAGACAACTGGAATGCTTTTAATGTTCTTGAAAACCTTTCACCTCTCATTCGAAAAACATCTTTCCGAAGAAGAACTGAAGAACCCTTTTGAATAAGAGGTGCACTGTCTTTTGCCTGTTATTCAAGCGGTCAAGATGAGTCTGAGATAATTTTCCGTTAGAACCAACTGGGTTTATAACACCTCTAGCAATAACGGCCTTTAGAGCCCACCTAGAGCCGACCTAGAACCCTCACCTAGGTCCCAAACTGGGGTGCTATTGCAGGGGAGATGCAGCAAGGCTAATTAATGACACTGAAAATTAACACAGCTACAACCCAGATTTGATCAAATGTTCCAAGTTTTCATTTTTCCTCTCAGGGAGCTGATCAAGTTTTAATGCCATTTTTGGGCAGAGCAAACATGGCACAACACCACTTTTTTAATGTAGGATACCAATATTGTAAATTTGGATATCCGCCGATACGATACAAACCTGATACAGTCTCTCAGTCTTTTTTTTAAACAGAAAATAATGCTTTAACATACACAACAGATTATTCTGTCATGTTCATCTTAAATCCTGTAAAACTAAAACAATGTAATAATTACACAAATTATTTATTATTAAAATAACATCTAAAAAAAATTCGTTTAAACAGTTTTGTAATTTTGTGACCGTCCCTTATCCTGTGGCACTAAAACAATCAGGAACACAGTGTTGTTAAGGAAATTAAATAGTATAATCACGTGATTTGCTTTTGGGGTTGTAGTGTGTTGCGTTGCTTGTTCTGGTTACTGTCATATCAATATGTATGTGCATTTACAGACCAGCTCCACAGATCCGCCCAATGCCACCAATACTCGATCCAGCTATTTGAGTCGTTATCGGTCCGATATCCAATGCACATATGGCATTGGGGCCATCGCTAGTGCAGAGAAGCCATTTTCAGGAGAATATGTTAAAAAGTAGGGCTGTGAACGTTACTGTGTGAGCACGAGATTAATCTGAAAACTAACATTTTAAATGGAAATTAATATGACCAAATCCGGACCAAACTTCCACAGGTACATCCAACACTGAGGTTTCTGTGACTGAAACCCATTTCATAACAGAGAAACGGTCTATAAAAGCCCTTTCACCTCATCTGTGGATATAGATGTGGCAGCTCACGTTCACCTGAGACGAACTTGAGTGACTGTAGGTGATAAAAAGAGGGAAAAGGCAGAAGCTTGAAACACTGGGTGAAGATAAGGGAGGGGCGTGGACAATATCCTTATCTACAAAAGGGGGCTCTGCAGAAAAAAATTTGGAAACCACTGACCTGTACCAAATTAAAGTTAGGCCCCATAAACCAGACCCTACCGCCTCCCGAATTAGAATAAAAACATTTAACGCACGGTAGAAGTCCAGTCAGGATATTTCTCCTGCCTGTTTACCGCTTAATATGATCATATCACTCATCACACAGCCACCAGGTCCCCAGCTAGCCAACTGCAAAGCTCGCTGCCACGAAAGTTGACGGACAACGACAAAACAATGGCTGAAGCGCAGCCTTGACGGTGGCCAGCAGCCATGTGCGTGCAACCCGATCGCGCCGTGGCGGATTTACAAGTGGTCCACGTGCCAGGAGGCGCGACCTGAGCCCCCCAGTCCTCACCTTCACTTAAAACCCCGGTCGGAGGTGCAGGGGCGAGGGACACGATGCGGTCAGGCAGCCAAACCCACCGGTGCTCTTCCCAGAAAGAATTAACGCCACTCGGGGGCATCTTTCAGCCTGCTAAATGGGGAACAATGTACTGAATGAGAGGGGATCGCACTTCGCTGAAGGTCAGCTGGCATTGTTCGAGGGAAGAGGGATTTGATTTCTGACCATCGATGCCGGGAGGGAGCCAACGAGCAGGCACGCGGTGGCGAGGGGCAAGTCGTGAGCAGCTCGGGAACTGGTGCAAGGTGTGTTTAGGAGGTGGATGTACCAAGCTGCTGAATGAGCCACTTAGTGGTGGAATCATTTGTGGATATGATGTGGGGAACACCCAAGTAGCATTCTGCAAACTTGGATATAAAGGACCTGTTATTTGAGTAATCACAGTAAAAGTGTGTGTGATTATTCGTCATTGTGAACACACCATAGCCCAGCACACAGTGCACCACAATGAAATGTGACCTTTGGTTTTGACCCATCCGTGAAGAAGCAGTGGGCAGCTGACATGCAGCGCTCGGGGAGCAGTGCTTGGCAACAGTACCTTGCTCATCAGTACCTCAGTGGTAACTTTACTGGTCTGGGATTCGAACTGATGTCCTTTCGATCACGGGGCAAATGCTCTAACCATTACGCTACCGACTGGCCAAAATAAATCAACACAATATGTCCAAAGTAAGAGAATTATGAGTTTGTCTTGGGAATGCATATGTAAACAGTATATAAAACCCAAAAACTATTCAAGAACATTTCTGATGCAAAGCACCATTGACGATGTGATGACCAGTCATGTCGTTTATGACTTTGTGTCCATGTCCATGCATTCCAAAAACATTTTGTAACTTGTAACTGGAAAATTGACATTCAACATCGTTTTTTGTTAAAACCAGTCGTGTGTCTTCAATATAAAAATGCTTTTTGTAATAGTCATTTCTCAAAATATCATAGCTATATAGTTAAGGTGTAGCAAAATAATAACCACAAATGAAATTCTCTGAATAATTCTAAAAGTGAAAGAAATTTGAAAACCGGTCAACATTTGTCAGTAAATCTGATAAATGCTATAGAAATAAACAGAATATATAAAGCAATTCCAAGTCTTTTTAAGCTCCCAGCTCATGGGCTTATCACGACACTTTCACAGTTCTGCAAGCTGCAAGACCTCAACTTTTCAGCAGGCAGCCAGGCCTTAGGGTCCAATTTACCAAAGCCTTTCGTACAGGAAAGAATTCTCCTGGCGATAAAGTGAGAGAACAAATGATTAAAAAAAACTTGATTAATCACTGATTGTGAAACAGCTTGAGGAAGCTGCAATGAACTATGACTCATGTAACTGTTCTACAGGAGCTCACTGGCTCCACAGGCCTGCACAGATGTTGGAAAATAACAGGCACTGTATGGGTTTAAACGTCAGCTACTGCAAGCTGTTTCCTACTCTAAACATGTACACTGCACTTTGCCATTTTTCATGTTTCATATTTTTCTAACTTTTTTGCTACTGTGCTTTATACTCAGGTTACACTGCCATCATTAACAGTGAGTGAATGATAGTCATTGTGAACGCACCACAGCACAGCACACAGTGCACCACAATGAAATGCGAGGTCTGCATTTGACCCTTTTCGTTAAGAAGCAGTGGGCAACTGATATAGTCAAAGCCCGGGGGGGCAGTGCTTGGGGACGGTACCTTGCTCATGAGTACCTCAGTGGTACCTTTACCGATATGCAATTCGGACAGCCAATCTTCCAGTCTTGGGGCGAACGCCCTAACCCCTATGCTACCAACTGCCCCAAAACAGGATTGCATGTTTTACTTGCATCTTGTGGACAAAGCGGTCATATACTCAGCTCATAATTCCGAACTGTTTAAACGTGTTCCAGGTTTGTACAGTCTTCAAGCCAAGGATTGTTAGTGATTCCTAGAATGAATTAAAAGCAGAAAGAGCTGCATTGCTGGGAAGTACTGTTTGCATAGCGGCCTGCAGGTACAGGCTTGTCCTCTATGCTTCTCCCGTTGCGGTGCGCCGCTTCTGATTCTCCACTTTGCCTCCACTCACACATCTGCACCTCCCCGCTCTCCTCGACCAGGTCGACGAGATCGTTCCGCCCCGTACAACTCCCACGCTGGAATCCTCCACAAGCCCACCGACATGATACCTGCTCATGAGTCACAGGCGGGAGCTGAAGAGCCGAGAGGGCAGCAAGAGACGGACGAATAAACACGGCTCTCCCACGAACAGACGGCCTGCAGCGCGAATGTGTCAGAAAGAAGTAAACAAAAGAGAGCGCACATGTACACACACTTCTTTATCTTTGCGGGGTTTCAAGGCCATAAATGTCACTTGTGTTTCAAATATCTGTAACTATCTATATACATATAGTCAGTAGCGAGAATTTGCTAAACCTAACCCTTAAGATAACGCTAAACAAGAGGAATGGTTTTGCTCTTTCAGTTTTAATCTCAAATCGCTGGCACTGCATGATGCACAAACACACACGCACGCACACGCACGCACAGTACGAGACAAAGCAGTTTATCGTACTTTGTTGTGTACTTTTAAATAGCTTCCTGTATCAACACGGATCCAAATACTCACAACCTCAGGACACTTCCATTACATTCCTAAAGGCTGCGTCATACAGATGACCTTAAAAGACGCCTTACCCAGAGCGACTTACAGAGGCAGTCTCAAGGGGGCAAGTTCTGGTTAAGGGTCTAGCTGTGGGTCTTGTATTCTCTTGGGATTTGAGTGCCCAGGCTTATGGTCACTAAAACAGAGTTTCTTCCCTCAGAACACTGCATGTCCTCTGCCCCTTAAGAACTTAATTTACTTTCTTTAAGCTGCTCATCCATTGATAGAATAACAACATTGAAAACTACTCAGTATTAAGCTTAAAAATATCCTTTAAACTATTTAAAAACTTTACAAAGGGCAATTTAAAACGTTTTAAATAGTTTTAAAAAAGTCAAGCTTAATTAAAATGTATTTAGAGAGATTGACGACTCCAAAAATGGTGTGCAAATTTTGACTGTCTATATGTTGTCCAAAATAAGAAACAAAACTGTATTAAAAATGATTTAATGTGACTACAATGCTACATTACGTTTGCTATCAGAGCGTCACCTGCGTCCGCAACGCCTCTTAACATCACAACAGACACCTGCTCCATTCACGTAACTGCCAAACTGGCCGCTCTCCTCCATGCCATTCTCTCCTTCTCTCTCTCACTCATGCCAGCGCCGTCATTTACAGCCCCTTGTTGACAGCGCGCGAGGGCATTGGACACCTGGCACGACCCAAACTTCTCCCCCACAGTCTCCTGTGTGGCAGGAGGTAGACGGGTGCCAGTTCCATCAGAACCCCGCATGCCAGGCAGAGTGATTGGAATCCCAGCTCTGGCGTGGTTGTTAGGGGTGAGGAGGGGCCAAAGCGAGCAGGAGGGGGGCAGGAGGAGGGGGGCACTAAGCAGCACTTCCATGTAAGGCCATCTCTCAGCAAAGCCAGCAACAGGAGCAGGAGTCGGGGAGGTTATCAATCACACGTCGCAATCTGCATCTCGCTGCAAACAGCGTGAGGGGGGTTTTCCTTCAGTTTGCAGCTCAGCCAAACAAATGTTTTATAAGGAACAAAGCCAGTGCTTTTAACCCCAGCATGACATGGGCGAAGTGATGTGACATATAACAATTTTCTCGTATAACCTGCGTACACAAAACTTACATTAACTTTACCTAAAGAATACTCATCGATATTCGTCTTAGTTTTTTATGGAGCGTTCTAAAGAAAAGCATTAAAATACAAATAAATTTGTCGTTTTCAGAAGCAGTTCTTAACCAAGAATAAACGTGTTTCTTTTAGCTCTTTTTAAAAGGTGGCTGAAAATATATTTTTTTCTTTAACTTTTAATAGCATGTGTATTTTTATTTATATCTGTATACTTAATTTTGGTCTTAGTTCATCATGGACTATGTCAATATGTTTCATTTTATATTTTAAATCCCTTTGTAACACCTACTCAGACAAGTGCTATATAAATAAACTACTTACTTTATGTTTTAGGTCATATCAAACATCATTCATCAGACTTTATGTATTATGGAGGTTAATTTTACTGGCGCATCACCTACTTTATCATGCGTCATTCTATATTTTATGTCTTTGCACACAATGGGCCTCAATTAGCAATATTTGGTGTCAAGACATTCAAATAGTATTACATCACTGTTGACTTTAAGATAAGCCTGTAAGCCTATGTTCTGGATAAACAGACATGCAATAAAATTTGCATAAAGGTCATCTTCACCGTTTGCCAAAGACCAAATATCAAATACTGTAAGAAAGCATCAGTAAATGTCAGAATCTCTGTGAAAACTGCAGAAGTGGGTTTAAAAAAACTAATTCAATCTGAAGAACAGCTAGTGAATGAGGCCCAACGTGCGTTTAATTTGTACGTGTTCACTCTGAGCCCTGAGCTTCTCCATTTTGTCTCTCTGTTTACTGTATACGGATGAGGCAACAATAAAGTTCACATTGACTTTGTTCGAAGTAAACGATCATCGGTACATCTCAGAGGTCAGACGTTTACTCTAGTTTTAGTCTCGAAATGCACAATATTAGATTTATAAACAGCGGCAGATTTTAATGACCATGTGACAAAGATTTGAGTTTTTGCTGAAAGTTAGTCATTAATTTGTAACTGCGAGTGTGAAGGTTTTATAGGGCCTCTTAGAGACAGGCCAATCCCCAGGATGATATGTGGTTAGTGTGCTGACAGAAGAGTCACAGTAGATGCACATGTACAGACACACACACACACACACACACACAGGCCTGTGAGGAGAGGACAGTCAGTCAGTACAGCACTGGCTGTGTTTGTAATTCTGTTCACAGCCAAGTCAGTTGAAGACCCAAAATGCTTTGCAGACTGTGCGCCACGGACTGCGTCATGGTTCAAGCACACTTATGGAAACAGAAACAGTCGAAAGCAAGTAAAGAAAGAAAGCAAGAGAGAGAGAGCAGGTGTCAGGTTATGAAATCCTCTAAAGACAGCCAAAAACCCCAGGTGCTTCTCTCGGTCTCAATCTACCACTTTAAGTCACTGTCGGCCAAATCCTTTAATATTTTTTTGTATTATGCTCTGAGAGTCTGCCAAGTGCTGTGCAATGCCTATGTAAATAAATGTAAATTACTAACACCTCTTTTTTGTCAGTATTTTCAGCCCAACTAATGATGCTGTGCTCATCTCAAATAAACAGGAACCGCTAAGCAGTGACA
This sequence comes from Distichodus sexfasciatus, assembly GCA_032718565.1. NCBI lineage: Eukaryota > Metazoa > Chordata > Actinopteri > Characiformes > Distichodontidae > Distichodus > Distichodus sexfasciatus. The sequence goes on along the minus strand of JAVGVS010000092.1, from coordinate 548,498 downwards.
GATTGTGAAACGCTTGAAGAAAAGGAAAATGAAGAAAATGAAGGAAAAGAACAGGTCATCATAAGCTGCCAATCAACCCTCGCAAAAACACTACTTTTTGATGTCTTACTAGAAATCAAACATATGGAAAGAAACTGTAAGAAAGCAAAAATCTCACTTCTACCTACAGTAAAGCAGCTCATTAACATCCCACAGATCTCACATCCGACAGCTGATGTTTACTTCAAATTCTGGAGACTGAAAAGTTCTCATCGATTGCTTAGTGGATCACACTGGTCAACATGCTTATTCTGCCAAAATGCAAAGCATTGTTTGTGTAGAAACACAAACTGTAATCTGTTTTTAAAATGTTTCGATCTGTTCTTGGGAGCATACAGAAGCCAAAATCAAAATCAGTCTGCAGTTTTCCTCGGTCTGCAGGACGCCACACCATCAGTGCCCTTTTCAAGGTGACATTGCCTTGCGTCCGGACCGAAGCCCACGTCACGCACTGCAATACTGCAACACGAGGGAGGGGGCGATCTGGAGCTGGACACCTGTCATGTCCACTATTGTCATTGGGAGCTAAAAATAAGACATAGCATAATCTGGACAGTCGATCCATACTAAAAATAAAAACTAACAGTAAGTTACAAAGTAAAGAACGGAATAAAATTGAAGGAATGCAGCAGCAGTTTGTCAAGAACCATGCAGCAGTTTGTGATGGGACAAAACAAAACAAACACACAACAAAACAAACACACATTTTACCTTAATCTCTGCATCATCAACCACAGAGCTATTTTTTGGTGTCATCACATCAGCCCCAAAGCAAACCACACACACACACACACACACATACACACACACACGAAAGCCACTCTCCTTAGAAAAGTGGGTTTAACTTCAGGGATTTCGTGAAGCTCAAACTAACAGAAGTGTTGGGTCTGAAAAATAAATAAAATCCCTAATCCTCTCTCCATCCATCCCAGCATGACTCTGGGCTCCTCTGCACTTCTGCCCATGCGGAGAGGTGCTGACAGGGCTGGGAGCTGCATGAAGAGTGTGTGAGCGGAGTCAGCAGTGCGTGTGTATTATGAATGCTAATGCAGAAAGCTCAGTCGACAGACAAAAGTTCTGAAATAGACACTTGATGTGAACCATTTTGTGTGTGTGTGTGTGTGTATGTGTGTATAGGGCACCAATCCTCGTGGAATTTGTCCAGTAGAGATAAGGCTTACAGAACCCCAACACCAGCCCTGTAGCCAGGCAGCGCTGCCCAGAAAAAAACTGAAAAAATCTATTTCTACACAAACGGCAGCTAATCAAAAAGCGAGAGCACAGAGGATAAAAAAAACCATCACCCCATTCAGAGCTGGCATTACATAACTCTCCCATGCAAAACCATAGCACTTCTCACTCGCGCTGTTGGCACATAATGTGTATTTTAGACAAATAACATCAAGTTGGTTCATGTCCCTCCTAGACTCTCTTACCTGCCACCTCCACGATGTCCCCAGGCACAATGTCTTTGGCCTTGATCCTCTGCACGGTCTTCCTGTCCTGTCGGTACACTTTCCCCATCTCAGGTTCGTACTCTTTAAGAGCCTCGATGGCATTCTCAGCATTACGTTCCTGTCACACACGTTTCATTTAGAAGAGAACATTTTCTAGTGCTCATTTATTACAGTGAGCAAACGGCTCCCCTTATAAAAGAGCCAACTTTATTCCGAACTATTAAAATTTAGTACAAGATAAAAATGAATCAGCTCTCCTAGATGCCTATAAAAAAGCTAGCTCATTGAAAATCAGTGTCAGAAGTGAGTCAGCTGCCACCAAGAACACTTACCTGCCACACACCCACGATGGCATTGGCTATTAGAATAAGTAAGATCACGAAAGGCTCCACAAAGGCTGTGATTGTCTCCTCCCCCTCCTCAAACCAAGCTAAAACCTAGAGAGAGAGACATGTTCACACATGAGTCATCCAGACACCATAACACCATAACATGTAATGCTGCATGGACAGGACTCTTGCAGAAACATGTTAAAGCATCATTCACTTCACTTCACTCTCTCTCTCTCTCTCTCTCACACACACACACACACACACCAAGTAAATTGCTAACCTACAATCTCAAAACCCAAGTCGAAGGTTTTAAATAGCTGACCACATAAAGCTGCAGACATGCATGCTGGGAGATCTTGTCAAAAGATCTCAGGATGACTTTTACTCTAGCCATGACTGAATAAAGATAAATAAAAACCATTTTTACATTTCCTGTGGATGGAATGCAAAGCAGTGACTAAAGTATGTATGTGTAAGAATGTATATGTGGACGTTTTTGGAAGCATTTGAGATCATATGGTAAGTTTTTTGGTGGATTCATTCAATTTCAGCAAACAATTCATTACACAGCTACTCACCGGGAGCACAGTTAAAGGCCTCCATCACTGGCCTAAATAAGACATCTACATAAACTGCAAACCTCTATTAATAATTTAATAAGAAAACACTATATAATATCTTCAGCATAACTGTTGTCCCATGTAGTTATTTGGGAAATGCATGTTTTTGCCACGTTACAATTTTGAGGTTTTATGTATTGCTCTTTTATTTTGCTGATGAAATAACAGACATCTCTGGGAATCAGGTCAATTTCATCAATCTAACCTTCGGAGCACACATGAGAACAATTCACTCCAATTTGTTCACCCATTTGCAGAAAGTAAGCCACAGCCAAAGTTAGAACACTGCAGAACAGCAGGATCCATGTTCAGTAGGACACCCCCCACTAGCTACACGGTGGTACTGCCCACTGGTTTAAGCTCCCCCTGACCGCAATGCCCACTTGCTCCCGCCACCCATCGTTGGCTAGTTAACCCAGCTGCTGGAAGAAGCCACCTCCCACTGAAGGTCAGAAACCAAATTTGGCTAGCAGGCGATGCCCTCTCCCCTAGTCTATGCTGCACGTCCTGTCACAGATACATCCCAACACCTCAGTATCTCTCCGCTGGGCAGCGGGCAGCTGGCTGGCATTCCTTTGCACAGCCTTTTGTTCAGACCGACCACCACAACACGTGTTCCACCGAGCACAGAACAAGACAAACCAAAAAGTCACGTTTAAGAGAGAGAGTGCGTTTGCTCAAGCGCTGCAAATTGAGTATCGGGATTTGGGAAATTTTTAGCTGTAAGTGGGTCAAGGAAAAATGAGACATGCTATGAAAATAGAATCCAGGGAAGAGGCACACACTGAACAGCAATATAAGAATAAACCATTTTAGTTCTCTCTTCAGCTGACTAAACTAAAGTGGGTTGATATCAGGCTCGATATGTTGAGAATTTAAAAATCAGTTAATAATACGTTGGATGACATTCCATATTCCCAGAAACACAATATATTTATGGGAAAATTTTTGCGTAATTATTTAATACGATTAAGTCAAAAGTATAAAAACACAAAAAAGTTGCCCTCTAAAACACCAACTTCACAACCACAACACTTGTCTCTCTGTATATCTGTACAGTATATAGCAGAGATGACAAAGATTACTTTGACTTTAATAATATGGTTGAAGTACTGTATCTTCCACCACTGCAGTTGTTTGTTGCTGCCATTTTTCCACAGACATAATCTGCAATTTGTTCATAGAAAGGCTCTAGACAACATGTGGCCTATATCAGTTCTAAGCTGAGAAAAACAATTCCCACCAGAAGCAATCCCAACTAATCAAAAGCAACTTTAATACAGACACCAGGCACCAGGCTTGAACGCCTTGTTTGTCAGATAGTGACAGCCACTTGATCTCAATGAACGGTGTTCTCACCATTCCTTAAGGAGTGCAGCTTTCTCAGCTGTTTAACCTCCTGATCTCCGAGTAACCCAAGACATGGTCAAGACACGAGACGCTAACAAGCCATCTTCACCACCCCATGCATTCAAAACAGTAGCGAAAAGACACGTATCTAAATCCCTCAGCCTTATTACAAGCAAAATACAACTTGAGTTCCCAACATGAAAGCACTGCATGTACCTGTTTAAAATTTACATAAATTAAATCTTTTAAGATGCTGCCATTTTAGAACAAGTTCTTGACAGAGTTACACAGTATTGCACATAACAATATTTTAATGCTTGGGATCATACTTACAAAGGATATACAAGCTGCTAACAGAAGGATTCGTACAAGTAAATCCTCAAACTGCTCGATGACCAGCTCCCATAAAGACTTTCCTAAAGAAGAGGAGGACGTCAGAGTGTACAAATTTCAAAATCATTTTAACAATTGCACCAATTTAAAAACCAAGAACCAAAAACCAAAGTTTACCTTCTTCAGCTGGCAATTCTGCACACAAGCATGTGAAATGTAAGAGAACAGGAAAAAAAAGAGGGTAAAAGGTCAGTTAAACAGGCTGGAAATACTGTAAGCAAATCTGTAAATTCCATTCAATACCCTAAATTTAGGACATTATTTAAACACTTCTAAAAGTTTAAACTTTTGAGATGGACAATTAATTATTCTGTTGATTTATGCACTAAAGGGTAGCTATATTCTGCAGAGATCAGACTTTCTTACGTCTTCCTTTGAGAACAGATGGTCTGTTATTTTAGACTAGAAAAGCTTTATCTGATCCACACAGCAGCAAATGCAGGTGAAGACAATGTTCCATCAACAGTAAAAGTTCTCAATGCTTTTACTGTCAAAGAATTTGACTCAATATTAATCCCCAAGATAAATTTGCTAATAAAGAGTTTTAATACATTGTACTACAGATCATCACAGTCACAATCACATGGGAATAGATTATGTGGAGTTATTATTATCCAATAAATTTTTAAAGGCCAACACAACAACCCCCCCCCCCCAAAAAAATAAAAATTTCGTTTTGGCAAATGGATTAAGATCTTACACTCCTCAAAGTGCAAGCCAAAATGCGCATTTGTAATTTGGTCAAACTAAATTAAACCATTCTTAGAACATTCTAGCCTTCATTTCATCCTTCGTTTTATCTGTCCGTCATTAAAGGTTTTCAGCCCCTTTTATCCAGTCAGACCCTGCACCACATTATAAAGGCTAAACGAATGGGTCTGCAAACATTTATCCGCATTTCTCCCTTTTAGGAAACATCACTTCTGGTGTTCATAAAAGTTATTAGTCGGACTAAAGGGCAAAATAAGGACATTGATGGATGAAGGTGTGAACCCTCCTCGCATTCACGTCAGGATTGGTGTGATGACGTCATTGCGCGCGTCACTCGCGCCGGTTTTTGCCGCGATGACAAAAAAAATACGGAATTCGCCTCTCGCATCTACATAGCGTTTGTTGAAAACGGTCATAATGTACCGATTTATCACGTACCGTTCGGACCCCATTTCTCCCGCTGCCTTTTGACCTGGTCCAGAGCCAGTCCCGTGCTCTCGTTGACGCTGAAATAGCTATAAACTTCATCCACGCTCTTGGTGTGAGCGTTCTCCATGGTTCCTTCTCTCCCCCTTTAGGACAAGCCGAGCCGGATATGCAAACAATTCCTCCTCCGTCGAAATCTCAAACGCGTTCGTCCTCCCCAAATGTGCACCAAAACCGTTCACAGGCACAAAACGTCCATCACAGGAAAACGGGGGAGAAGAACCCGAAGAACTTGCAGGCGTCCTACGGTTTTATCCGCCGAATATTCGGGAGGTTGGGGAGAACAGGAACGTACTCACAAACCTTCGAGTCTTATTATTCCCAAAAAATAAAGATGGGGGAAGATCGTGGCTCTCTCAGTACATCACACCTTCTCAGCCCAAGCCGTGCGCTCGACCGGACAGAATGCCGGTGGTCAGCTTCCTCGCCGTCGTTTCCCCGGTTCAATGGCAACTTGAGGCAGCGTTTACTCGGGTTTTATCGCCGGAGTCTCACTGCTGCCCCCTCCGCCCGCTTCGCATGTGGACGCCTTTCATTGGATGGTGGGAAGGTCCAAACGAGCCTTCCATCACTTGGAACAATCTACTGCTTCAAGGGTGTACGTTTCATCCTGAGCTACGACCAGCTCTCTCTACATTATCTTACCATTATTAACAGTGAGCGGATCACATGTCACTTTAAAATACCTTATAACGTGGAAAACCCCGGGGATTGTTTGATCATTAGTTTTGTGCACTTTATCTGGGCATACAAAGGCTGAAAACCAAAATTCACACTGAAATCTGTAACATAAATGTAAATTTAGATAATATGAAGATCATAAGATCTTCACTGTTTTGCAAGCACACCATAAAATATCTAATATCTCTTTTAATACACCTTAGAATATATATTCAAAGATTTACTAAAACATAGTGGTATTATTAAAAAATTATGTATCTGTCAGTTTGATTCACTTATTAAGTTTTCCCTTTACTTTACCAGGAAGTCTTACTGAGATCATACATCTCTCTTGCAAGAGAGAACTAGTCAAGATAGTGAATTCACTCCAGATCTTTGAAGGTGGAGGTTTTTAAAATTCACAAAATCACATCTCGACTTACAGTTACCTATGACCAGCAGTAGACTGTTAAGCTTATCCTTTTTTGTGATGAATCAGTCCATGAATCATAGTTCCTTAGCAGTAAAATTGAATTTTAGGTTATAAAGGTTAGAAGAGTACTAGGGTGGAATGTTTATACACAGTAGAGTATAAAAGGATTCAACCAATAGGAGCTGGCAAATACGTCCAAAGGTTAAAGTTAGCAGAGGAAAAAAATTCTAGACGTAACATACAACTGATAGCTGGTATCAGTTTTTATCAGTCTATGTAAGTAAAACAGCTACTTTGTGTAGTACTGTTCCATATACAGGTCCAAACTCCCACAACCAACCAGAGTTTCTGCACTACAATCAACATTGTAAGAATCATTAAATTCTCACATCCACGTCTGTCACTATTGCCAAGTCTGATGGACCAGGAAAGGAGAGAAACATTTACATTTACATTTGCACTGTCAACAATGATCTGTCTGCTAAGCAAATCAATGGAAAATTATCTGACAATGTTTGAAATGCAAGACAGGTAGTGACTATAAGAAAGAACGCATGTGACATAACTCACAAATGTACTTCTGGGTAAAATGTATAGTGACACTTCATAATTAAACTTGGTCATGCCATTGCCATTTTAATGCAAAACACTTCAAGTGATGCAAAAGTCAAATTTTAAAAGTGTAAACATAATACTAATGATCAAATGATCAGACCACTGACATATCTACATAACAGGCCCCTGCAAGCAGGTACCCCTATACAGCAAGGGCAACCTGCATGTTTCAAATGTCGGTTGCATTCATAAGACTTTAAAGCTGATTAAGCTGCGAACGATGTTATTGTAAATGTATCAGACTGTGCTCAAGCAAAAGAATATGTTCAGATATTTTAGTCCCCAGAGTAACAGCGATAAAACTGCATTGAGAAAGTGACAGTTAGATAATACAGCAGAACTAACCTCTAATTAAACTGATATTAAGACTAATTATCAACATAATGTCAACAACATAAAAACACTTGATCCTTAAAATAAAATACACATAGGAATTTATTTTTTTTTCAAAAAGCAATGATTCCAATCAAATAAGAATAACACATACAACTCTTCCTGTGCACTAATAGGTAGGGGAGGAGTTGTAGCTCTAGTGATTACCTCTGCCAGTGACGGAAACAAAAGAAGGGGCCAGTCGAATTCCTAAATTGGACAGCTCTTCTGCCCAAGGTCATGACTGCTGCTTCCCAAAATAACGGTGTAGGCATGTCCAGAGTGCAACACTTTGTCCGCCATTATCTTCGGACACAAGCTCTATTCTTAAAGAAGTGTCGAAATGGAGACAGGCCGCTTGTTTCAAGTCAGGTGACCAAAAAGTTTTTAAACCCCTTATCTGTGGAACACTGCTGTGAACCTGTGTTCCGTCTCCCTCCAAACCGCAAGACAGCTGATTATCTTTGCTAGAAGATCTGTCCTAAATAGAGTTAGCTACGTCCAAATAAGGGCTTCTGAGTCAGTTTTGCTAAATACACTGAAGATTAAGGGAAAGAAGGCTATATATAGGGATATATCTGGATTTGTGAAGTTTTCAGCTTTTTACATGAGCGTTCCAGGCATAACAAATGGGACTGTACGTAAATCAGCCATAATGAAAATCACAAAAGGTATTTAAACTTGCTAGGGAGTGTAGAGAAGATGATCCTGGATAGACTGAAAAAGTAAATAACACTACAAAAAGAAATTCACATTTCTGTGCCCCATTCACTTTTTTATTTGTTCTTATGGAAGTTAACACATTTAAATAGTATAAACTGTAAAATTGAAGAAAAACAAATAAACTAATGTTTGTCACAAACATAGGTGCAATAGAATTTGCATAAGAGTGCTCTTCACCGTTTGTAGATTGCAGTGTTGGGGAGTAACGGAGTACATGTACCAGCGTTACGTATTTAGAATACAAAATATGAGTAACTGTATTCCGTTACAGTTACCGTTTAAATAGGTGATAATTAGAATACAGTTACTTTGTTGAAATAAATGGATTACACGGCGGTCTTTTCCTGTTTCATATGTTAGACCATCCCCTCTCTATCCCCTCACTAATTTTGGTAATTCCATGCATTGCCGGAAACCCGAACAAAACACGCAATAAGAGGCTCTAATGTAAGCGTCCTGTTAATGTTGGTGGCGTCAGTTACACAATGGACCCAGAGGCAGCACAACAGAGCCAGCAGTACCCGGGCAGGGATGCATTTCTTACTCGGAAATTTCGTCTTTGCTCCTTTAGAGAAAATATATTGTCTATTCAGGGAGATTTTGGCTTAACAGCCAATTGGTAGAGGAAAAACAAACAAGAATTTGCAGGATGTCATTGCTACATTCATGTAGTTGTAAAAAGCATGACAATATATTAAGTAATCCAAAGTATTCAGAATATGTTACTCACATTGAGTAACTTAACGGAATACGTTACAAACTACATTTTGGGGCATGTATTCTGTAATCTGTAGTGGAATACATTTTAAAAGTAACCTTCCCAACTAGATTGTGTTCTTACCTAGGAACAAATCTTAAACTAGAAAATATTGGTAAATGTCAACACATGCATATACATGCATATTTTATGTGTTATCTTTGTTTTTTGTACTCTGTATAAAAACTAGAGCCACGTTGTCTTGTCTCTCTATAAACTTGTGTATATATATATATGTATATATATACACACACGTATATACATATATATATATATATATTATATATATATATATATATATATATATATATATATATATATATATATATAATATATATATATATAGTTGAGATGACAATGTCTACTTTGACTTACTTTACTTACTTTGAGTTTGACTAATACATTTCCATAATTAGGTCAATAGTTTGATGAATTGGCAAAATACATATTTTTAAAAATTCTATGTCCTGGATCAAGTAGCCGATGGAGTGCTGGCACTTTGCTCGCAGGTAGCACTGCCTCTTACACTCTAAAAGGTCTATTATGTATTGTGCACCTGCTTCTTGTGGAAACTGTGCTTCTCTCTCTCATCTGCTTCTGCTGCTCTCTGAGCTTTTGTCAAAGAGCACAAAGTGACACAGGACCACAGTCAGCCTGTAACACGGCCACAGAGTCACCTTTAAACACAGGCTTGACATAAGCCAATAATAACAGTGTTAACAACCTTCTGCTGCACCTTCTTCCCATTAGTTCTTTGTTATTCGCTTGTAGAGGGTCATTGTGGAACCCACAGCTGAGGTTGCCAAGCAAATAAAAAGTTCTGGAAAATAAATAAGAAAATATAAACTGGAGTATTGAAAAATTTTGCAAAAAAATAACAATGACAATAAAACTGCATAAATGAAATTCACTAGTACAGCTGAACAATAACAGTTGTTATCCAGTCAGAGGTAGCCCCTGAGGATGGCACAGCGACGAAGCAGTATTTCACGCCTGCTTATTTTATGTACTTTGCCATAACTGTGGTATGATGTAGTGTGACAGCCCCAGCGTTCCCCAAAGGCCTCTGCGGAAATATGACTGGGGCCATGGTCCTGCTGACACCCATCAACCTTCAGCACATGGAGGAACCAGGTTGAATGCAATATTAGTCATGTCAATATGCCAGTTAAAAAACAATAAATAACGCGTCTGCTAACAAAATATCTAGACCACAAATTGCGGAACTGTACGCGGATCATGGAGGTGTTTCGAGTATGAATTCGAGTATTATTTGGGAATAAAACTTGAGAAATAAGGAAATTAGTCTGAAGAAAATAGATTATTTGGATGAAACCTCCTCTGCGACCTTAAATGGGAACTGGATGCACTGCAGTGGTGAAACCCACTGAAATGTCCAACTACCACTTTAAAGCAAAGTGGGGGCATATGCAGAGTAAACTGCCCAAATACAAGATCAAGAAAGAGAACTGCTTTGTTTTTGCTCGTACCTAAAGAATTTGCCTAATGTGTGGGTGTGCATGCCATGGCTAGAACTCTGGAAGGGTGTGGCAACTTGTGGCTTCACCTGCTGGACAATTTCCACATCTGTGGATCAGAGAACACATGCATTTGAATGTTAGTGATCGGTAGAGGAGGAGTGTGAGACAGAGTTGTCTGGTTTTGCTCAGCAGTATAGCTGACAGGCGGATCTTACTTCTCTCATGGAACTTATGTTGTAGTACTTGTCCTCGGTCTGGCCCTCCCACAGGCTCTTCACCTCCTACAAAAAGACAAGACATTCAAAGTGTTTACTTATTAGACTGTAGACCACAACCCATAGAACGCAAACGTTTGTGTCATTACCCCTATTCCAGTTATAGGATGTTGCTTTCCAGATCAGTATATAGTGTCATACAAGACCTTTATCTCACCACATTGTTAAGAAATGGATGATTTAGAAGGTAGAACACATAAATAAATTTAGATAAGGACAATATAGGGGACTGCAGTGTGATGAATGTAGTAGTCCCCATCAGTGGTGTATAGACTACCTGAAAACCACACGTAAGACTTCTTCCAATGAAAATGGTTCAAATAGAAGCTGAAAGTCACCCTTTAAAATTCCTCTTTAATATGGGTACTAAGGTTCTTACTAACAATGCATACAGTAAGTATTAAGGTTAATTTGCTGGAATTACTACAGGTTTATTCAATACAAAGAGTAACAAGCAATGTTTTAAAATAGTTTTAATTTGCCTACTTGTTTTAATTTTCTTACTTATTAAATAAATGCATTTACTCAAGTGCAATAAACCACTGTACATATTATTAATGGACACAGGACAGCTTTCATCTCCACTATTGCTGCATTGAGCTTCTTTACTTAAAACTCAAAGTAAAGCTGTTGATATCACCATCTTGAACCATTATTCAAGACTGAGCATAACATAGTCTGTGAAATAATAATTTCAAATCACAGAAATAATTCATTATATTAATGACATGGATAACACAGCTAAAAGAGTTTTAACTACACATCTCAGAAATCCCTGTGAGCTCAAGTGAGCATTAGTATAATTTAATGCCTCCACCTGTGCACATGCCTTACAAAAGCACAATGTGTCATATTTTTACATTAATCCATGCATTCTGTTGTTTCTTGTTGCTACATTGGTCCAAATCAAGATGATTCCCAGAGGATTTTCTGATGTCTTGCGTAAAGTCAACGTCAAAATCAACTTTATTGTCATCTCTGCTACATACTGTACAAGTATACAGAGAAATAAGATGACGTGGCTCTAGTTTTAACAGTGCAAACAACAAAGAACAAGGTACGAGCAACAAATAAGGCACAATAAAATATATAAATAGACTATAAAATATACACTTTTAAACTAGAAGTACAATATAAATGTAACTAGAAAGAGAGACAATAACTAGAAAAAGAGACAAAGATGTCGTGCAAATATGTCCCCAACAAACAGCTTGAGCAAACAGCTTGTCCCCAAAAGCTAATGCTTTTCTTGAAGGAAAAAACTTATTATTTGTGTTCCTTAGAGTCAGAGACAGACAATAAATAAACAATGTATGACAAACAATTTAAAATGTGAGGGAAAGCTGTTTCCTGAGACATTTTAGTGGCATTTTATTTGTTACCATGACGGTCCTCTTAGTTCATCCTTGATAGCCAAGACTCTCTACAGGTTGTCTTGGATCTTACTGAATCCTGAGATGTCCCAGAGTTTCCAGGATTGGTGAAAAAGAAACAGAACCTGTCATTTTTCCAACTAGAATGCCTCAAGTGATATATGGGTTCATTTATAGTACATGTGCATAGTTCTGCTCCTGGAACAGTTTTGCTCAGTTCATTTATTATCTTGGTCAAACACAAGTGAAACTCATCTATTAATGACAAGGTTTCGATTTAAAAAGGTGTGATAGAACTTTTTCCTCCAAGGACAGAATTCCTAAAAGCTGCTTTATAGTAGAGATGTGAAATGAGCATGCATGCATAATTAATCTGGAGCGGAGGAGGAGGACTGAAATGACTAGAGAACACAGTCTCAGTGTGACTGACAGCAAATGAATGAATGCTCCTGAAAGGGAGATTAACAGGAGGTGTGGGAATGGGTTGCTGGTGTCATATTAAGCACGCTGTGAAGGGTCATGTCTGCACAAACAGTCAGGACTCACCTCTGCATCAGAGTACAAAGCACTTGGTCCTCTAGGCAGAGAGAGGGGACTTCACACACTGCACTGATACCGACAGACACATTTTGTATTATGGGCCAAGAAGTTGCAAACTTGTGAAAGTCTGCAAACTTACATGTGTAATCAGTGTGTTAACAAGTTTACTGGAGGATGGTGTTAATGCAAAATGTAACACAGACACAGGGCCTTAGCCAATGCTTTTCCTGGAGTTCAATAATTATGGTGATCCCAAAAATTCAATGGCTAATTAAAGGGGCATGAAACTTTCAGAAACCCTTCATTCTCCCTAGAAATGTGAAAGAGGCTTTAAAATAGTGTGGAGTGCACCAGTTGCAAGGGGGAGCGTAAGGGGATAAAGATTCATACGAGTGAAATGGAAATTGTCACACGCACCAAAAATGTATGCATCTACTTCATATTCTGTGGCGTTTGCCTTCTGTTCATTTTCAAAAATGGAGAGAGAGAAAATAACTGAATGAGCGCAAGCCTAACCACTTTAACTTCAATGCATAAGTAATGCATACTATTACCGTTTTCAGACACAGACAAGACTGAATATCTCAAAAATGCCTCCGGGAGTTTCATACCCATTTGCTATCCCTTCCTGCGTTTAAAGTGGGAGTGTTAGAGTTGAGAAAAACATTTAAATGTGCTGTCAAGTGGTACTTAGGGAACAAACCATTCTTTGCCAAACTGTTCACGAAAACGCTCCTCCCAAACCTCCAAAAAATTACAGCAGTCTGTTTATCTGTGGGGTTTCCCCATCTAGCGGAGCCTCAAATCACATCCAACTCAGACTCAGTGACTGAGGATGAGCCAACAGGACCTGCTACTTTGGGAACACTACACCCAAAGCTTTCTGGACTCAGTAAACACAGTCCACTCTGTTGTAGAATCTGGTCTAAACTAATGAGATTTTTGATATGAGGTGTGAGGAGTGTGATGTACACAGGTGTCAGCATGTGAATGAGGGCGAGTGTTACCAATGTGTTGGTAAGGAGCAAGCAGTCCGATGGCCGGCCTGCCAGCGATCAGTAGGCACAGGGGAATAGATGGAGGAGCAGAGGAACAGCTGCCAAAAGGAGGGGAGGCCCAAGCTCGCACAAGCCGTCACAAAATTCCCCTGCTCATGAAAGAACAGCCTCGAACGCAGCCGGGGAGCAAATGCTGCACTCACAAATAGCACCGGCTCAGGCCTCCTGCGTCAAATGGGCTATCAGCGAGTCGGCGGCTGGGAGGGTTCAGAGGTGTGAAGTCATTTCCAGGAAGGCACTGTAACTCTGCTGTTAACACAATTCGAAATTTGAATGGGTACGGAACAAGAGAGGACAGAACCTGGGACAGAACGTGTCCCGAGGTGATAGGTGGCTCTATCACAGGGGTAGGATAAAAGGGTTATGGCACGCTGAATGGAGACAAATATAATGCTTTGGTTTCATAACAAGTAATAGGAAACTGTGTATACAAGGTAGGGCTGCATGATATAGGAAAATAATTAAGAGATATTTTTAAAGATTTTGTTCACAAAATGAAATACAAAACTATTTAGAAAGATTCAACCATTCTTGAATGACTGGGGTAATTTTGTAAGGCAGTGCACTGGCATCCAAAGTAGGTCCATCCACTTGGCGTACGCTAACCCTAATACTAGAGTCAAAACACTATTTGCTGTCTTTCAGTCAGAAACCAAGAAGATCAGATATGTAGGTTAGGGTTAGTGCAAAATGTAGAAGAGTGCTTACAAGTTGTGCAGGGCAACAAATATGACGTAAAGGGTGCACCTTGTGAAGTGCCCAATTAGTATATGTAGAATTATGCCTTGTCAGCGATAGGGAAGGTGAGTGTTAGCTGCTGGCTGCTTCTGATAACACTCATTGCATAATTCACCCCACACACTGCACCAGTGCTGCATACTGCCTGCTGATTTTCGAACAGGCAGTTTCAACATGCAGTTGCAGCATGCTATGTTGTCATGTGTCACACTAAATAAAATATATTACATTTTATCCACTAATATTTTTTATTCAAGTTGAGTAGTTAAGATCTTTAATTTAGCTAATTTTGTTGTATATGAATAAAATATGCCTAGTATGGTCATTTGCGTTAGCTAAGGATGTCTAAATGTGACCAAAAAATGTCACAATATTAGTCTAATGCTGTTGGCTTTGGTTAATTTGCCTGAGGAAAATTTGTCATTATTAGTAATAATCCTGCTGTAGAAATTAACATAAACTAATCTAGCTTGTACATTACAGCAGAAGGCCAAAACTTATCGTAAATATTATTTTTAATAAAGCATTTCAGATAGACATTTATCGTTTAACTTAATAAGTCAATGACTATCTTTTAAATTTTTTATAACACTATAGAATCTACAAAGCACTTAACCAACCAAATGTGATCCTTGTTCACATCTGAAACTGTATGTTTCTATATTACACATTTCTTCTTCTTCATATTGCACCATTTATAGTACATTGTTTTGTAGGCTAGTATGCTTCACATGCAGCCTTTGTTATCGTGTTCCTTCAAGTTTGTTGCATAGCAACAGCTTTCTGTTTTGGAATCCAATTGTTTGGCAGAGTACAATGAAATCAATAATGTGTGTAAAAAAGGTTTTGTTTTACATAATGCAATGAAAGTTCACATATGACATTGTGGTGGTGAAGTTCAAATTAAAGTGTTAATTGTCTGAATTACCATTATCAAATTAGAAATCGCAACATTGTAAATAATCAGGTGTATGGGGATGAAAACCTTCGAAAATTACATAACCAATTTTTACGTTTAAAAATAAAACCTATTCAAGTTCACAAAAGGTCTGTACTTAGAGAGACAAAGAACATGCCGTAATATCTAAACATTTCTCACACTTACAGACACTGTAATGAGATCTCCTAACTACACTGGACAGAACAAACTAGCTGTCACTAATGCAAGAGGGTAAAAATTTAACTTCGAGGTGATAGTTTGAGAAGCTGTGAGGCAAAGTGCTTCACTGTGTCCTGTGAGCCATGTGTGTTCCAGCAGCATGGGGAGGATAAGGGGGAAGGTTTCAAGAGAAATCAGACGCGTGGCCACAATGGACATTCAGGTCGGAGGGTTGGGAGGATCTGGCAGGGGTTTGGAGTGCCTTAGGGACGTCTCCTCAGTCCGCAACAAAAGAAACTTGACCTCGCAGGCACGCAGCCGTGGGCACAAAAACCCCTCTTCACCTGGCAGTCCCAGCAGAAGGCCATCGCACGGCCCGCACCGCTGTCACTACCGCCAGAGGCTATAAATGTAGAAAGCGAGCTCAGAAATCACACTATGTGCCGCATGTCACTCTGAGCACGCAGAGCTTGTGTATCAGAGTTTACCCTTTGTGTATTTCTGGGTGTCAAGGGCAGACAAGGTTGGGGGGATTAGGGGCACAATAGCGCTGGGTAACGTCCCCTTGTTTTCTCTTGTTACAAATGGTCATCAAGTGACAGTGGCTAAATTAGACACCGCAGGCGTCGCTAATCATCACAACAAAATGAGGGAAGCAGAAAGCAAAGAGTAGAGTGAGCACCTATTTCAATTCTATGAAAATGAGGGGAAGTGCTTCAATGTTTTGTTTCGAGTACTGTCAGACAGACGACAGTCGAGACTGTGCAGAGCGCCATATCATCCCTGTGGTATCTACAACATGCCATAACGATTGCTAACAGACATGTATTTAACATTTGTGAAATATATTATGGCAGAATTTTCAGGCTGTGAGAAAGGCAGGACGGTGTTAACTATTGGTAGGTCATCTCTTGTGGCAATTTAAAGTAATGTTAAATGCAAAATTAAAAAAAATCTAAGAAAAGCAATACAAAACGAAACACAGCAGGCATTTTAACAAGATATTAACTGAAACTCTGTCTGAGGCTAATTGAAAAGTCACCCAAGAAAGAACAAGTGGAGTCCCTTATCTTTTAGAAACCATTACCGGTGAGTGAGCACAAACACAGACCAGGGGTTCGGACTGCAGCTCAGACAAATTCACACTTGTTTTAGGATACAAACCAGCTGTTCTTTTAAAGGCTTACTCTATTTACTTCCATTAAATGTTGGTTTTATTGTAGACACATCATGCTTCTGCTGCTTGATTTAAAAAGGTATTTGGCCAGTGCTTGACCATATATGGCTATATTCCTTAAGGGAAGCTCTGACTTTGAGTCTCTCTACCGAAAGCCTAACAGTGAAAAAAGCAAAAAGCTCAACTGGAAATGAGTAACGGCCATTTAGTGCAAGGGGCACAGCTAAAGAAGCCATAGAACGTTTGTTATTATTCAATCTTTCAGTTCTTGTTTTCTTTTAATCCTGTTCTTTTCTTCCTAACTTGTATCTCTGCCTCTCTCTTGGTTCAATTATTCATCTCAGGGGTACTGGTGCTGGTACTTGGATGAGCTACAGAAAGAAGTATGTGTTATCAAACAGGGTTGATAGAACCATAGGAAGTGGGATAGAAGGAAGGATGGACGGAGCGGGGAGGCAGGATGGGAGGTGGGTCTATTTTTGACTCTATGTCTATCTCCTCTGTCTGCCAATCTTTTTACACAAGGGCAAGTTGGAATGGAACATCTGCTCATAAACCACCCAACAGACAGACAGCATGGAAGAGAGCAATGCAGTGGTACATACTTCCTCCACAGCACTTGTTAGTGTGAACTTCATCTGAAGGACAAACTGTGCAGTGAAGCATTTGGTTCTGGGAGATCTGATAAATCCCCCACCAAATAAACTTCACTTCATCTCACATTCTTCTTTCTCATACACATGGACACACACTCAGTCTTAGAGATGTATAAACAATGTTCAGTCTTTATTAAACATTGTTTACACTATTATGTAAATGGGAATTCACAATAAATTTTGATATTTAAATACTACTTTCTGATTCTCCCTGAAGGCAAAATAATACATAATGTTTAATCTAAAAACAGTCTGTTAAAATGTCAAGCACTTTTAATTAGGACCTAATGCAGAACCTGTCACCCCAAAAACAGTCATCTGAGGCTTCCCACTGTGGGCTAACAATGATTATCACATGCTCAAGTAAGCTCACATTTAAAGTGGAAGTCAATAGCTACTGCATTATGTAAAATCATTTATTCAGAGTTCATCTTTGAGCCAAGACAAGCAGTAAACCTTGTCTCTAAACCACAAAGCCATTAACTCCATCCTAACTCCTGGTCACTCTAGAACTAGCTTTTTTCTTTTTCTGGGACAGTAACCTTTAGCAGCAATAAACTAATCCATATTAATAAAACAATTTAACACTTATGGTTTATCCAAACATCAAACCAAACATCACTGCAATGATAATAAACATCTGGCCACTGAATATGAAAGAAAAGAAAATCAGAAACATCAATCCTGCTTTCAAGTTCAAAGCTGTGCCTGAACACCCAAAGCAGAAATAACAAATGTGATCTGGAATGTACAAAATCTTGCCGAACCCTACGGTACGGCTATCAGGCAGGAGAGATGTCTGAGAAATAAAATGAGTCTGGGAATAGAGCTCACACATCTCACACATAGAACATTTTCCGGCACTTTCACAGCCATAAGAGATGAGAGACAACGTTCTCACCTGCTGTCTGTGAAGTGTTATTGTTGTCCATAAAGTCACTCCTTCTGAGAGTATCACAATGATTTAGACCCCTAAATGCAACACAGATACAAGACCAGAATATAACAAAGACTTGATAAACATAAAAGACTACAACGATCTTATGATAAGAACAATCTTATGATATATGTGTTAGCCATATAAGAAATGAATTGAATAGACTATACGGTCATCTTTGACATACCTTAAAATGTTTCAGTATGAGGCTAGTGCAGATTGCATCTAAATGACCTCTGTCCTTACACAAGCAACACTGCCAGGACATAGAGATGCTTTTTTCATGGCCAACTGACTCTTAGATTTGGAACTGTTGGATTATACCATCTGCATATGTTTCACTGCCATGTGCCAGGTCAAATGACAGTTTAACAGATTCGAGCCTGATGCCACATGATTCTTCTGTTGTTAACGCTGTCTACGTGTCCACCTTAATCAGCTCCATCATACGCTGATTACAGAATGCTACCACCACCTTGTGGATAAAACAACAATACACATTATAATAAGGAAATTATTACTTAATTCTCTAATACAAATAAGTGCGACTTTTTCCTGGGTTTCACTTTTTTGTGTGTCTGGGGAACGGTCATGCTGGAACAGAAAATGGTCTTCCCCAAGCTGTTCCCACAAAGTTGGAAAAAAAGACTTGTCCATCAGATTGACAGAAAAAGCAGCGTGATTTGTACAATACGTTTTGCATGATGAAAGTCAACAGTTAAAAAAACAGCTTGACCTGCCCATATCACCTGCGGATAATTGAATTGGTATGGATCAGATGGAAAGAGAGAAATAAGATGTGTTTAGAGAAAAAAGGAATGTGCTTAGATCGGGAATTACATAATTGTACTCTTGGAAACAGGGTTAAATTCTTCCAGCAAGTGACAGTACGTAAATAGAAAATGTTTGTCCTCTGTAGTCTTGTGGACATTTTCTATTTACATATTGCCACCTACTGATGGAGTATAGCGAGCCCAGTGGGCACAAACTCGTGGAATCCACGTGCAAAAGACGTGTTTTCACCACGTGGAAAAGACGGGTTATTTAGGCGTATAAGGCAAGTTGAATTCACGTGGATGTTGACACGTGGAATCCACGAGTTTTCACCACGTGGAAAAGACGGGTAATTTAGGTGTAAAAGGCGAGCTGAATTCACGTGGATGTTGACGCGTGGAATACACGTTGTTTTCAGTGTAAATTCGGCAAAGTTTAAAATGTCTACAACATCCTGTATAAAGCAGACATAATTAACAGAAATGTTCAATTGTAATTCATTTATTCATATTCCATAACAGAATAAATAACACACATAAAAACTGAGTGTAGGGCATAATACTAACTTATAAAATGTCCAATACTAAAAGATATAATGAAACACCTGTTAAACAGCTAAGACCCGTTAGATAGCAGTCTAAAACTGCTAAATTAGCTAGATTACAATAACATTATTTACAGTATGCCCAGCTTTCTCAGTCTGTTGGCAATAAGGTTGTGAACAACGGCTTCTGTAACTCCATGACTCTTTACCACAATATCTGTGAATCAAGTGACAAAATTGTTGAGTGTAATTCAGATGCATGGATTTCAAGTTATCAATTACAATCATTGTGTTGATATGAAAAGTGTTCACCAATCACTCACCAATTGTTAATTTGCACAGAGCTGTCTTCTCAAATGATGTTTTCTCCTCTCTTGATCCTTTTGTGTTTACACAGAAGTGTATTGGTGAAGAATCTAGAAGAACATAAATTATTTTAATGAGGACCCTCACAATCTAATCTATTTTTCTTTAAAGATCAAGTTCACATGATTAACACAAGGTAAAATGGTCTGTAGTATTCAGACTACGGTCTAAAGAAATTATTGTATTTATTAATGTTTGACGCAATTTTTTTTTTACTTTAAATTAAGTTAGAAGATACAATACATTTGAATGTGATTTCCTCATATTATAGACAGATATTTTAATCTAATTTTATATCAGTAAAAAATTTAAAATTCAAAAGCCTGCTCTTCAAAAGACAATATCCACAAAACAAATAACATGCAAATTGATGTGAATAATATTTCACTGTAAATCATCCATATGGTCATAATTAGGGTGGGCAAGAAAAATTCCATTATGCACTGTCATCTTGCAACTCCATCTGGATATCAAGTAAATATCTTCTCTCCTCTGTCTGAAGTTTCTATCTTGATTTGCAAGCATGTCTGTTGTCTCCAAAAGAAGATTTTTTGAAACTCTGATGTTACACACAATACAGTATATGGGGTTAAACATGACCTACCTAAAATACAACAACTAAGGGTGTTTTCTAAGGGTGTTTTCACATATAGTCCTCTTTCAAGGAACCAAACTCAGTCCTCTAGAAGTGGTCCAAAAAGTGGACCAACAGAAAGGGAACTCTTTTTATGTTCACACTGTGAGTTCATTTGAAAGGGGACTCAGTTCTCTTTCTGGTCCACTTCAGCTCAGATGGGGCCTCCGTCCTTTTTCTGTTCATACTTCATTCTTATGGAGCTCTCAGACCTTTGCATTCTGGGTAGTTTTCACTCCTGACAAAAACTGTCGAAGCGAACCAGGAGCGCTTTGTGTTCACATATAAGTAAAAAATGGTGATTAATCGATCTCTCTCTCTCTCTCTCTCTCTCTCTCTCTCTCCCAACACGTCATGCCCCACATCATAAAGCTTGCACTGAAAGCCCACTTTGGCACAATGTGGCACCAAATGCAGCACCAGATGCCCAGTTTGGTCCAATGAGGCAAAAGATGCCCAATTTGGCCCAATGTGGCAATAGATACACAATGTGGCACACGATGCCCAGTTTGGCACAATTTGGCACCAGGTTCCCAATTTGGCACACTGTGAGACAAGATGCCCAACTTGGCACAATTTGGCAAATACCCAGTTTTACACAATTTGACACCAAGTGCCCAATTTGGTACAATGTGGCACCAGATGCCCAATTTGGCACGAATTGACACAGGATGCCCAATTTGGCACAATTTGGCACAGAACGCTCAATTTGGCACTAAATGGCACCGGATACCCAATTTGGCACAGGATGCGCAGTTTGGCACAATTTGGCACTGGATGTCCAGTTTGGCACAATGTGGCACTAGATGTCCAATTTGGCACAATGTGGGACTGGATACCCAATTCAGCACACTTTGGCGCAGGATGCCCAATCTGGCATAATTTAGCACAGGGTGCCCAAATTTAACATCCCAACACTAAATTATACATACTGGACAAACATTTATTAATCATATTTGAAACTTTAGTACTCATGTTGTGGCTTTTGCTTTTGTGCTGTATAAACGTGCAAATATTTTAGGTTAGATTTAGAGCTACCTGGATGTAAATTTGCTGTTTCTCATAGGGTTATCACTTAGGTCTGACAAAAAACCTGGACATTTCACCAACCCGACCAATCACTTTGCCTATAAGCAGAAACACATCTGACAACATTCAGTGTCCCGGGAGAGCACTTTTTCCCCCAGGAGAAATCAATAAAAAGAAGGACAGTCTCGGTAAAACCAGTACAGGAGGCAAACCTAATTTCCATTCTAAAAACTTGTTTCTATTACTTCCAGGAGTAACAGGAGTGAGGCATTTCCTCTGGTTTATTAATGTGTTGGGGAATAGTTGTTGTAACACTTTTCATCTGATTTTTAAGTGTTAAACTGCTAAAGCTGTAGACATTTCTTTTTACAGCGTAAATAAGCTCATTTAACGAGCAAACTTGGGGCGTCTCCCTCTTTGAGAGGAACCAAGAGTTCCCATGTTCCTCTGGGCGATGACTCCTGAGTGGCAGGTAACACTACGTGGCATTTCCGGGTGCCGGTGATGTCACTTCCGGCTTCAGATGCCGTCGCGGGACTAAACGAGAAAACCCTTGCTGCGTGCATGTGATTGAAGTGCGCATGTCGAACGGCCCATTCTTTAACAAATATTTGCGAATGCAACCCGCTTGGCTAGATTATTTATTTTACGCCTATGGCAACTGGTCTAAATGAACACCTGAATTTAATAAATAAAGGTTGTGTCCCAAAAATATGTATGCCGCGAGTCTACACACGTCGTTAGTTTCGTCACAGGTCTTATAAAATAAACGTGCAGATAAAAACTAAGACTGTTGTCCCATGATTACTCTGTAGAAGCCTAGAACTCTCACGTAACGCCTCTGGTGTCTGCCGCCAATGTTCCACCCCCGAACGAGGGTTTTTCCTGACGCGTATTTTGACGTCATTGTTTTTATCACAATTAAAACCTATTTCAATGTTCACAGACTTGTTTTACTGTTTTCACTAGATCATACTATAAATATCCCACTTATCTGACACTGTTAGTAAAGAAAATGAGCGAAAGAATCGAATTTATTGTGCAGCAGCTCAACAGAGAGCCGTTTAAGAAAAGGTTCAGCCTCGTGGATTTCGATTCTCTCAAGCCAACGCAACTACTGCAGATCCTAAATGAGGTTTTGGCTGAAATTGACCCCAAGGTGAAACAAAATTAAGACTTTTCTCTTTAACTAGTGATTTAGTTATACACACCGTGTTTATGTATATAGTGTGTGGTGTATGTTTTTATGTGTGTATATACATATATAACCTTTTGGCAAATGGTTAAAGAGCTCACCCACTGACTGTTCAACCCAAACCCTTGTCACTTATACTTTTTATATTCATATCAGCCAGACGGGATAAGGGTTGTCAGAACTGCAGAAATATCAATCAAAAACATTTGTAACACTGATGCAGCAGACATAGTGCTGCATCAACTAATACACTGAGCTGTTCCTTTTATGGGCTACATTTGGATATGTGAAGCAGGAACTCCATGTTTTAAATGTGCTATTCTATTCCTCTTACACTTTAGCATGCAATGGACATTGCTGAAACACCAGATCAGATGGCCAAAAGAATGGTTAAGTTGTTGAAGTTGTTGAAATACAGTGCGTCTGGGAGTGGTTCTGATATGTAAGTAAACAAGGTTCAGTACAAAGGTAATACACAAGAAATTTGAGTGTTAAAGCTAATGTTAAATAACAGCTCCAGATGATTCCACAAGCCACTATCAGATTCAGCGCATCAAGACCTACGAACAGAGCAATAATGGCACATGAACCTAACATTTCATATTTCCCATTGTGTTATCCTGTTTATACAGTGCATAAAGTGCTTTAGGATGAGGTCATTACCATTAGCTTCCACTTGTGAGCCATGTGTCTCATTTGGATATCTTAATGTTTTTGACCTTACAGGAGTAACTTTCAACAGGGACTGGAAAGGGGCAGTAAGTCTGTGATCCATCCCATCCTGCACTGGCTGCTGCAGCGGGTTCCTTGCCTGAAAAAGAGGGCTTATCTTGCTCCCTTCCTTGTCAAGTTGGATGTGCCAAATGAGTTTCTGACTGATCAATTTGTTTCTGAGATGTACCGCCAGGTTTGGTTTCCTTTAGTTTTGATTAGTCAGTCACCTTGAAATGTTAAAGTCACTGTATGGTTTGCCTTTTTTAACATATTAATTTTATCTCATTTTATTCCTCATGTATAGCATGAGGAGCTGATAGAGGAATTTAAGACTTGCTACAAAGAGTGTGAGCAACTAAAGGAATCTGCAGTTTGTACAGAATCTCGACGGGTAAGACGATCATTAATCGTTTTTATTTTCTTTTTTTATGTTTCACACAAAGAGATACACTGACTTGTGTATCCCTGTTGCTGGGTTCTTACCATATGACTGTGTCTGAAGGGGTTTAAGTCTGTCTGTATCCTACCTTGAACAATCAACTACAAGCTGCTCCAGAGACTTGCCCCTGTAAATTAGGACATTGAACTCCCTCGGCATAAGGTGACCAGTACCGTAAATGTGTATGTGACTTATTACAGCGGGATATTGCAGTGATGGAGAAAGAAAAGGACCAGCTGATTGCACGAGTGGACCATGTCAGAAAACAGGTAAATATCCTCACCTGTTACTGTTAGCAATCCTGATTTGCTTTTTGAAAATGTCTGTGCCTTATTAAAATATTAAATTATGTAATTGTATTCCAAAAATGAGGATTCACCGTGCATTTGTTGAGCAGTCCTTGTCACATTCTGTGTATAATGTGTTTTTGGCCACAAGGTGGAGTGTGTGTCCAATCATCAGCGCATGCTGGAAGAGGTCAGGCGGCTTCGGGTGGAACTGCAGAGGGAGGAGACTCTGGCTCAACAGCAACATGAACAGAATAACCAGGTAACATTAATTCCATTAAACTTATAGAATTATTGTCCTTCTGATTGTAGTGTTACAATAAAAGTCCAAATTACAGCCCAATCAGTATATCAGTGTGCCGATATTACTGACTGATAATGGATTTATTTGCAAATAAATTAGTATTGACTCTTATAACGACTGGTTACATGACAAAAAAGAAACTGAGATTGATCCTTCAACCATGTTATGAGTATTGTCTTTGTACAGTTTGTACACTAAAGGGCTCACTACAACTCAACTGTTATTTTTGTGTTTTTATACATTGACTCTTATTTTTCAAAACAAATAAAATAAATGTGGGATAATATACTGTATCTTTATCTTTTGAATATTTCATGTATCAAACCAAGTATCCGTTTTAAAATTCTATATTCTTTGTATTTGTGTTCCAGCTTTTGCAGGCTGAACAGATACTAGAGAGGTGTCAGCTCCACCTGAAGGATTTGCAAGCGGCAGCCGCAGATACCAATCCCAAGAGTAAGTTAACCATGAAAAAAGACATCCATTGAACACTAAGCTCAGTGTTAATGCAAGATTTTCTACTCTGTTGCAGCCCTGATAAAGAGGTTGGAGGAAATGATCAAAATCAGGTCCTACATGGTATCAGACCAGCTTCCGAAAGAGCTGAACTTCATGCGGCGCAAGCTGCACTACCTGCAGAAGTTGGCATCCGAGCCGACTCTTGACCCCAACGAGCTGGAGGAGATGAAGTATAAGGTTGGATTTCATGCACATGTAATGTGAAAATCCATTTCATTTAACTCTTGGCCTCATAGCAACGTATGTTAATCTATTCTTAATCTCTTGCTTGCAATCCACCTGATGACCAGATAAAACAGCTCAATCTGATGAATCATGAAATGAAGCAGAAGATGGTGAAGAGCGACACAGTGGACAATGATATTGCTGTCTGCAGACAAAAGGTGATAACTTTTTCTCTCTCCTCCTAAACCATTTTGTTTAGGATGATTCTGTTAAATTCCCAGCTAGTACGGATATTACACCACACTTATTTTCTTCTGTGTGTTCAAAGAATAGTTGTTTTCCCTGTTTTGCTAAAATGTCTTTTTCTTAATAGACAGTGACCAGATCATTGAAATTATGTTTTCATAGTTTCTGTTTCTATTTTTATTGTAATTTGGTTAGAGACAAGGCCTAATTCTTGTCTGGGGAAATTGCCAAAAATGGACTCTGAAGAGTCAGAGTCAAATAAACATGGGCGTACTTGGGCCTTTGATAATCCCATTTGGTCCACAATGGGAGAGAGCAGCAGGACTAAAGCTTGCAGTGTTTGCCAGGCCTCGATCATAGCGCGTAAAAAGGAGGCGAAGGCTGAGGAACTGCAGGAGGCTCGAGAGGAGCTGGCAGTCTTTAAAAGGGAGCTGAACGCCAAGAGCAGCCAGGATCAGGGACAGGGAGGTGTCATGGAGACCATCAGTAGAGACGAGGTACACCACAGATACAGAAAGGATATTTGTTTACCTGCACATAAAACAGAGAATATTGTTTCCCGTAAGTCTAACCCGTAGACTAACATATGAGCTAATTGTTGATTAATCAGTTCATTGCACTGTTCACCATGATGTTAAAACGGTTAACTATTGTTTCTTTCACCGTATTTTTGCAGTTCAAACAGTATACTGCTCAAGTACGTGAGAAGATCATCACATATAAAGAGATGCGAAAGGAGATGGCCATGCTGAAGGCTGACCTCAGCAATCTGAAAAAGACAGAGGAAATCCTCCAACAGCGCCTTGCTAAAAGCCAGCAACAAGTGGTAAAACAGCAAATGGCAGCAACTTCAGCTGGGGGGCAACTTCAGCTGCTTCAGCTAATGTCCTTTATTTTGCACTAGAAGGCAAAATTGCTTGACATTCACATAGAATACAATCTTAGAATTATGTACCATCCAAAAGCTTTTTAAAAGTTTATGCATATGGCACCCAGTTATTGAGTTGATGATCTAAAATATTATGACCATGTGCCTAATATAAATCTCCAAAACGGCACCATGACAGTCTGATTTCCTGAGGCCTGGAATCCAAAGGCCTTTCATTGTGAATGCTGCTTATTTGGCACATTTTCACCCGTCTCTACACATTCTATAAATCTCTAGTCTCCATAGACTATGAAACTTTTCCTTGTCTGTCTGCTCTAAATCACTGAAACATAGTTATTTAAAATATAAATGTTCTGGTGGGAGAATGATTGATTCTTGATGATTTTTTTTCAGCAATCAGTGGAAGAGAAGAATGGGATCTCTGGATATACAGAGATCCAAGAGAAGCTGGAGAAAGCAGTGGCAACCCAGAGTGAGCTGGATGGAGCATTGGGCCATAAGTTGGAAGACAAGTCTGAGATGGTGAGCAGTAAGGGAGAAATCCCCCCGCCTTCATCAAGTTTAGAGTTAGTTTCAGTTTTAGGGCATAAGCAACATGTTGAATTGGCTCATGCCATTTCTCTTTCAACATCAGAAACACAAAGACCAATGTCCTAACGTTGTCATGTGGTCCACCACACATCTGTTTTGCAAGTTCTACACACATGTAAAGGGAGCATATCCTAAATTATAATGCTAATGCTTGAACACCGCATGTTACACTTTTACCCGAATTCTATTGTTTCTGAATTTGTTTTGCTTATTATACCTTCTCAGGTGCAAGAAGGGTTGTTGTTGTTTTACAGTGCCAAGCTTTTAATTACAGTACATGTTTGCGTTACTTGTACTAATACCAGCATAAAAATGACTAGTCTGTATATTTGATCTTACTGGGTTTTCTCCAGTGCAGTGTTTAAAATATCCTTCTGTGTCATCCATGGCAGGGTGGTAAACTCTGGGTGGTTAGAACCGATTTGTCCACTATCTGTGATTTGTGCTCTTCAGCTTACTTGTGCATTTCAGGTGAAGAAGCT
Organism: Distichodus sexfasciatus; assembly: GCA_032718565.1. Lineage (NCBI taxonomy): Eukaryota > Metazoa > Chordata > Actinopteri > Characiformes > Distichodontidae > Distichodus > Distichodus sexfasciatus. Next base: position 521,038 of record JAVGVS010000092.1, on the reverse strand, counting down.
CAATTCTGAGATAGCGAAGAAGAAATCTGCTCTCTATCCACTAATAAAGGAACTGAGGCCCCTCCGGCAGCAGTGTCAGGTGGGCAACAGCCGCGATCTGTGGGGGATTATACAATGCATAAAGCCCTACAGCATTGCCTCGCCTTCTTGCATGTCAAACAGAGACCACAACAGTACGCATACATTGTCCTTGTTTGAATGGAAATGTTCATAAATGTGTTCTGTGTGCCTAAAACAGGAGCTTTCAAATGAATATGCTGAAAAAAAGAACCTGTACGACATTTGTGCTGCTCATCTGGAAAACAAGACATCTAAACTGGAGCAGGTACAGTGGTTTACAGCAGTCACAAAAACACATACAACAGTCTTAATGTGTTCTAGGGGCATGAAATCACCCTCATCAGTATGTCTTATCCTGATCAAGGAGGTGAAATCACTGCAGGAGGAGATAACTCAGGAGGAGGACACATACCACAAAATCAACTGTATGAATGAGGTAATAAAAATGATTCCTTACATTTATACAGCACTTTTATCAAACCTCAAAGCTTTACACTTGAAAATTGGATAAAACAAACACTGAGACTGAATAATCACCAGTGTTTGCTTCAAAATCCACTGTGTAAAGGAAACACAAGACATAGTTTTCAATGTAATTTGCTGTGTGGTTATTCATCACAAGATAGCATGACAGTAAGTAAAATGAAATTAAGTTTAAATTTAAATTATTTAAGGTTTTTTTTAATGAATGAGAGTCAAATAAATAAAATCACAAAATAATCAATAGTACCCTCTGGCTACACAATGGCAACACTCTCAACATGGATCAAGGATTCATCTCTCTGCTTGTCTTTCATTGTCATTTTAAAGTCTAACACCACATTATTGGAAATGGAACTTTTATTGTTCACGCACCTTCAATTGATACAAAATGAGCCCATGTGAAGCATAGGTTTACATTTGTAGGCATGTCTTTATAAAAGCCTTTTTACATATTGCTGTCTCCTCTCCACCCTCCTTGTTTCCACAGATGCTTGAGGTTCAAATGAACCAGGCGAACGATGAAATTAGGATCTGTGAGTCTTCAGATCCAGAGATACAGAAAACGTCAATTAGGTCAGGACAAACTTGCACAGCCTTTTCCAGTGAAATTAGCATGGGGAGAAATGGCACTTCTGGCTAGAAGTTTGAAAAATACAGTTCCGTGTAGAGGTCGACCGATGTAGGTTTTTCTAAAGCCGATGCAGATATTTAGAAGTCAGGGTCAGCCGATGGCCGATATATGCTGCCGATATTTTTTTGGACAATAATTAGACATTTCCCCTCTGTTTGTGTAGTAAAATATCACACTAATAATAACAAAGGATACACGAAATTTCTCAACTTAACATTTATTTAACACTGACTAAACATAAATATAAACATAAATAACATAAATAAAACTGTAAATGTCTAAACAATAAATAAATATATAACATTTGAACTTGACTAATAATTTGTAAACAAAATCTTTCAAGTTTTCAAGTTACAAACAGCATGGACCACGTGTGCCGCAGCAAAACTGGGCTGTCCGCAGAGATGCCTGAATATCGGCGTACTAAACTCGGATATTGGCCGATGCCGATATCGTAAAAAATTCTAAATATCGGCCCAATATATCGGCTGACCGATATATCGGTCGACTTCTAGTTCTGTGTTTCACATCCTAGTGGTTTCCCCCTGCTTCACAATTTGACACAAGATAGTTTAGAGACTCTAATACAATCTAATCCCAGGCCATGGTCTAAAAATATCAGTTGTTGGAGGATAACCTATTTTCTATGTAGATACTGACAAGTTAATACCCTACTGTAATATGCTTTCATTAACTATTAATCTTTGAAATTATTTTTTCAGGGATCATTATATAAAAAAAATAGCAGAGCAGGAATCTTTGGGTGAGGTAAGGACATGAGCCTTTTACAGTGTTTGGCCATGTTTGGGTGTTGGTGGCCTAGTGGTAGACCACTCGCCTTTGGACCAAGAGGTTGTGGGTTCGAATCCAACCTCTGGCGTTACCAACATTGGGTCCCTGAGCAAGACCCTTAACCCTAAGTTGCTCTCAGGGGATCTGTCCCTGAAATTAGGAAATGTAAGTCGCTCTGGATAAGAGCGTCTGCTTAATGCTGTAAATGTTTACACGTTGTACAAATGCAATCTATTTGCTCAATTAGTCTCAGTCAAATATTGTGTTCTTTTACATCCTGACAGGAGCTCAGAGAGCAGCAAAAGCACGTGAGCGAGGAGCACCAGAATAACGTGAGGCAGGTTCACATTTGGAATGATCTCGAACAGCTGTTGGAATGTAAGATACAGTGCTTCCTGCGAGGTCAGTCTCAAGCCTCCGTCGGCCAAGTGATCCAGGACAACAGGAAGGACCGCCTGGTTCTCTGATACAGCTACAGTCTCTACGCCGGCTCCCCTGTGTTTCTGAGATCACATTTTTTTGCGTATGGGGCTGTGTAGCCACATACCTACTCAAAAATTAGTTATAATATTATGGATCTTCAGTGTTCACTGTTATTTTGCTGTTACATTACTTCATTTCCCAATGCTGACTGTTTAATATTTTTGTACAGTATATTGTAGTTTATTGTTGCACTACTCGGTGTATGTCTGTATTGAAGCAGTAAAGTTAGTATTTTATGATACATCTGAAGCCGATGCTGTGAGGCGGGCTCTGGAAATTTATTGCATAAAAATATCAACTAATCAATCCACTTTCTTATTTTTTTGACCTGTCCTTAGAATAACCTTAAAGCCCACTGAGCCTGTAAGCCATTTCTACAAGTTGTTATACATGAAAAAAAAACAACCCTTGCATTCAAAGGTCAGTCATTTCACTTTACTCTGGCTTATCAACTTTTAACTCCTGACCCCGAGTTGTAAAAAATATTATTACCCCTTAACAGACATACAATGCTGCTAAGAACCAAAAACTCTCACTCAGGCAGGCCCTAATGTCATTAGTTATGGTGCTCATCTGCCTTGCCATGTCCAAGGACTGATTTCAGGTATAAAATTGCCAAAAAGTGAATAAAACTTCTTTCTGTCAGTAAGAGATGATACAAAACTTTGTCTGAGTGATGGAAGGCTGGGTCCCTCACTGGGCAATCATCACCTGCACAGCTCACCTTAATGCTGAGCCTCCACCACCCATGTTGTCAGAATTTTTTTTTTTCAGAACACTCAATCCTTGTTAAAAAGGGAGAAAAATAATGTCTACCACTTAGAGTAAAAACTACAACTAAGCAAATAAATGAATGAGTAAATATTTATTATATGATACAAAGATTACACTCTTCAGATCAGTTAGTTAAGGTGACTTATACTCTTACAGATAAACTGTTCCTATTAAACATGCTAAAACATGCCAGAAAGTAGTTGATAATCTGATTAAAACAGGTAAGTAGCAGATGACATAGTTTGCTTCAGACTCCATTGGGAATGCAGAAGAGACTTCAGAGAACCAGCCGGTCCTCTCCACTGTCCTGGATCACCTGGCCGATGGAGGCCTGGCTCTGGGCTCGCAGGTAGCACTGCTTTTTGCACTCCAGGAGCTGTTCCAGATCCTTCCACATGTGCACCTGCTTCATGTTGGGCCCATGGTTCTCCCTCACCTGCTTCTGTTGCTCTCTTAGTTTCTGTCAGAGCGCACAGGTACACAGAATTAAAGCAGCACTGCCCCCGAGTCACAGATCTGTGAAATTAGGTAGTTCATGTCCTTACCTTGCCCAAGGATTCCTGCTCTGCTATGTTCTTTGTGTACTGCTCTCTGAAAGCAGAATGCTTGTTAAATATCTATGTTTAAAATGATGGAAAAAGGTCTGTGTGTGTGTCATAGCTGAAGTTCTGAAAGAATGTAGCTCCACCTGAGTGACTTTTTCCTCATTTGTGGATCAGAAGACATGTAGATCTTCATTTCATCAGCTGCCCTCTGCATTTGAACCTCAATGATCTGTAGAGACCAGAGTGAGACACAGCATTCAGTGACACTGATTTCCCTCCATAGTCTAACTGAATTTTCAGGCAAAATTCATCACCTCTTTCATGCAGTTAATGTAGTGGTATCGGTTTTCCTCCTGAGCCATCTCCTCCCGCAGGGTCCTCACCTCCTAGACCAGATTGGACCACATGGCTTATTTAGCTCAGTTTAACTAACACTGTATGGACAGTATTTGTGTGATTGCTGAGGACCGCGGTACCTGCTCCAGTTTTGATCTGTTGCTTTCCAGACCAGCTGCACATGTGTCATACATGGCCTTTTTCTCCTCGTAATCTTGAGAAAGTTCCTGTTTTACCACCAACAGACATTTTAAGAATAGGTCTAGATTCTAAGAATTCAATGTTTTCTGTATATTTCAGACTTGCGAGAGTCTGTGTGATAAGCAGGTAGTACTGCCTAATACTACATGTATGTACTATAAAATCCAATATAAAATCTCCAACCTGACACTGCTGCCTGAGAGGTCTCAGTTCCTTAATTAAAGGAGACAAAGCAGATTTCTTCTCCACTATTGCTGCATTAAGCTTCTTCACCTGAAACAGAAAACAAAAACAAAGGAAAACCATAACTTGAACTATAATGTAAGACCAAACTGCAGGAGCTGATCAGAATTTGTGGAATTTGGGCGGATAACTAAGTGCAGAAAGCAAAAGCCTGGTCTATTCCTACAAGGACTTGAAATGTCAATGATACTGACCTAACATAACAGCATAAACTAGGTTATAGTGAAACCAATTATTGCCTTAGAAACATTGAGAATGTTTTTCTGAGAGACAGAGAGGCCTGTTATGGGATGCTGCATTTCTCACCATCCCCGACATGTCGTCCAGTGTGCGTCCCTTTAGCTCGTCCAGCTCACTCTTGATGGCCGACACCCTCTCTAGTTCCTCCTGGGTCTCGCTAAATCCAGAGATACCTTTCTGAGCTTCCAGAGATTGCTGGAAAACCAAAGGACATTTCTCCCTATGTAAACACAATCTAGAGTTTCTTTAGAGTAAATGGTGAGTTCAACATAATTAAATGATCACCTGAGGTTATATTATGATATTATTTGAGTTGAACAACTAGGGCCACAAAATAACGTTTTGCTCTGAAACCAATCAATACAATGTGTACCTCATAATCATTACAATGTCCTACTCGTTCTCTGATTTTTTTTAAGATTTCATTTTAATATTGCTTTGCCCAAGTTTAGACGATATTGCTGTGGAAGAGGACAAAAAGGCCTGTGTGTTCAGTACTGTTTTAAAACATGCCACTGAAGTATCAGTTAAGTGTGTCTGTGCAATGTCAGGAAAACAGAGCATCCGTGCATGTCAGAGATGACGGCTGTTTTCTTACCAGCTGTTGTTGGATAGCAGAGTGGCGCTGTCGAAGGATCTCTTCTGTTCTTTGCAGGACCCCAAACTCTGCCTTTATCTCAGTCATCTCCTGCCGCTTCTTTTTATATGTAATGTTCTTGCCGCGCATCTTGGCAACATATCGTTTGAACTGGGAGAGGCAGAAAAGATTGTAGGATCAGATGAATAACCAAGTCTTCATTTAAAACACATGAACATAGGACAATGAAGCAGGTTAATGTAAATGTCTTACATGAATTAGCTAATTAAAAGATTAAAGAGTAAAACTTTGAGAAGAATATTAAAATAACGAACTTTGTGATCTGTGTGAAACATGGAGGATGAAGAATGTTTAAAGAGAGAAAACAAGAGCTGGAATTATACTGTGTATGTTTTGGATAATGCTCTGTGCATGTATTTTGCACAGGTCCAAATCTCTCCATATAACCGTTTTCCACTAGAGTCTATAGTTATGTAAACTGGTACAGCTATGCAAATTTTGTCTACAAGTAACAATTCATTTTTTTCATTTTTAGAATATTAAATTTTTTTTTTTTTTATCTAAAAGCCATGTACAGGAAATGATTTTGTCTGTGTATCTATGGTTGTACCTCGTCTGTGCGAATGATCTCCGCACCTCCTTGTCCCCGTGCCTGGCTGTTCTTGGTGTTTAGCTCCCTTGTTACGACCGCCAGCTCCTCTCGAGCCTCCTGAAGCTCCTCAGCCTTTGCCTCTTTCTTACGTGCTATGATGGAGGCCTAAAAAACACCAGAAACTTAATACTGCTGCTGTCTGTTGCCACTGTGTACAAAGCGTATAAGCCAACAGGATATAATTGGATATGGCAAAGGATAATCATTCACTATAGACCTGAGACTAAGTCGTTATTCCATTTCTAACTATGTAAATATGAAGAAATGTACTGCCTTACTTTTTAAGACAGCCATGAGTAAGACTGAAAGTTCTCACCTGCTGTCTGTACAGAGCAAGATTATTATCCATGGGGTCGCTCCTCACCATCTTTTGCTCCTTCGCCTGGTTCATCTGACTAAGTTGTTTAATCTGGTCAGCAAAAGAAGAGAAAATGTGAGGATCAAGTGAACGTCAACCAAATTTTACTCTCGTAAGACAGAGGTAATAAAACAAATAATTATATATGATATATTAACCAAAACATATATTAGTATGATGACAGATTTGTGAACTGATCTTAAGGTTTAAAGACCAGAAGACAGAGATGTCTCCGTGTCACTGACCTTATCCTCCAGCTCTTCTAGCTCAGCATGGCCCATGGCCGGCTCAGATGCCACCTTCTGCAGGTAGTGAACCTTGTGGCGCATTCGCTCCAGCTCTTTAGGCAACTTGTCCGACACCATGTAGGAGTTAAATTTGATCTCCTCCTCTAGCCTCTTCACCAAGCCTATAAAAGAGATGCCCATTACACAGGAAGGAGCTAAATCATACAAAAGGAATTAAACAGAATGGGTTTTTTAACAAACTGGAACTATTTGCTATAGCTTCTCACATGTCAGTTTTGTGAGAAGCCTGTGAAGATGTCACTTACATAAGAAGGCATCTTTACTAGGAGTTGATTATCAACATGGTGATTAAATTTTTTATGGTTATCTGTATTGGTCATTTTTTTTAACTGATATGCAGATAAGATTAATTTTATTTAATTGGTCTGGAGGAATGTCCCAATTAGCCTGATTTGTTAAACATCACAAGTTTAGCCCTTTTAGCATTCTGATATAGAAGCTGGGGACTCTGCACTTTTTATGTTAAGAAAATTATGAAAGGTTTTCAGAATGAACCATATACTGAAAGTAATTTTAGTAAAACTTTTTAAATTTTAAATTTTCTAATATTCTAAATCTAGATTTTTAAAGCAAACATTTATTAGTTTAAAATATCGGCCATAACTCTCCTTGATTGGTAATAATCGGTATGGGCCCTGACAAACCATATTGGTTGAGTCCTAATCTATACGCAGGAATGATTTCTCTTTGCCAACTCACTCTCAGGCTTGGCATCTGCCGCTGCTTGGCGCAAGTCTTTTAGCTGGATCTGGCACCTCTGCAGTCTCTGTTCGGCCTGGAAGAGCTGGAGCACAAAAGACAAACCACAGTGAATGTCATGAGCTACTCATCTTTTTCTCTTTATGTCTGATGAATACAGATAATACATTAAACATATACTATGGGTAATGGATAACTCACTCAAGGGGATGTTTTCTTTGACTAAGATATTACATATTAATAAACAGCATATCTAATTGTACTGTTCAGTGAAACCTAGTGTTACCTGGTTTTTCTGTTCTTGTTTCTGATGAGCTAGAGACTCCTCTCTCTCCTTTTCTACCCGAAGCTGTCTGGCCAGTTCCAACATGCGCTGATGATTGGATACAGACTCCACCTTGTGGACAAAAAAGGTAAAAACATGGGTTATATGAAGCAACAGCATATTAGTCGGCCATGTTCTGTTCAAACACATCTACATAATATCAAATATATCTACTTAAAAGACAAATTTAATACTTGCTGACCCAAAACGTTAAGGCTTCCCTACCCTTTTCCTGAGACGGTCCACTCGTTTAATCAGCTGGTCCTTCTCTTCTTCCATTGCTGAAATATCCTAAATAAATTACGTAAATAATGTTTCTACAATAAATTTACAGTCACACATCATCAACTACAGAATGCTAAAAACACAAGGAAATATTGGGAAATAAAACCACTTCATTCAGTCAACCAAAAACAAATCACCATCTTACCCGTCTAATCTCAGCTGTAGAAAACCCAGAGTTTCTTAGTTGCTCACACTCTTTGTGGTAACTCTTGAATCCCTCCACCAGCTCCTCGTACTTTGAAGGTGCAATAAATTCAACACAAGTCACAAAAACACAGAACTCTTGAATGTCAATCAAAAAACTCCTCTGATCATATTCTATGAACGGTTCAAGTTCGAAATCAGATCAGACTCAGCAAAACTAGAGGTCAGACCTGGTGGTAGGTTTCAGCAATAACATCATCAGCCAGGAACTCTCCAGGCACGTCTAGCTTGACGAGGAAGCGAGACAGATAGGCCCTCTTCTTCAGCTCCGGAACCCTCTGCAGCAGCCAGTGCAGGATGGGATGGATCACTGGCTTACTGCCCGTTACTAGGCCCTGACGGAAACTGCTCCTGGAAAGGCAAGAAGAGTAGGATCTGAGTGTGATCTTGCACTGGGCATGAAAGATCACTTCTGACTTTTATATGTTCCCTGGTAGGAATCACCACAGCAGATCATCATTTTCCACATAATTTCACAAAAGCTGTGCATCCCACTGGCTGGGTTTGGCCATTTCCAAGCCAAAAATTTTCTAATATGCTTCGTGAAAAGACTTTCTAAATAAGTGATAATATAAGCAGATGGAATTCAGACATTTATTTAGGTAGAAAACTGTCATAATGCTACATTTACTCCTTGGTTCAGTTCTGTTAAGCCAAACCGGAGTTGAGAGAAAAGAGCTCCAGAGTCCAATACTCCAAAGGAACTAGGCGTAAAGTTACTTTCTGAGGTTTTATTTGTTCAACTTACGCATCGGAAACTCCTCCAGAAGGCTTGTATTTAAACATCCCCAGCAGAGTAAACATTCTTTTGGCAGTCTGTTCAGGCATTTCTTCTCGGATATCAATTGCTTGCTGAAACGTAAGAAGACCACAGTAAAAACGTTATAGGAGTGTATGATAGGAGTGTATGACAAATGCTGTAAATGCATATGCAAAATATCTGACCCAATGTCCATAAAAGATGCTGGTTTGAGAAAGATTGTGTTCCTTTATGTTTCTTTAACAATAACATTATTTGCAACACATTAGAAAGAAATGTTTGGGAGAAATTTGGCAAAAATAAAACAAATACACAATACTAATGACTAATGGATGGTAAATAAGAAACCATCCTGCGATCAGTAAGTATTGCTGAGCCACCGCTGTTGAGATTGACGGAATACAAAAATAATTTCTTAAATAAACACTGAAAATGATAAAGGCAATCCTACTAACATATATTAAAAACCGTCTACCATTTAAGCAAATAAAGCAAGTAGCCAAGCGCGATAATTGCATAAGTAACATTCTGCATAAAACACAACAGTGTGAAATGGTATCTCACCCTGGAATCAATTTCAGCCAAAACATCGTTGAGTATCTGCAGAAGTTGCATAGGTTCCAGAGAGTCAAAAGTGATGAGATTAAAGTTTTTCTTAAACGGCTCTCGATTCAGTTGTTCCACAATAAATTTAAGTTGTTCGCTCATCTTGGCGCTTATCTGACAACGAGGGGTTTCAATCCAAACAAACCAACCCACCAACCAACCCTACGGCGCTGTCTGTTAGCTTGTTAGCTTCTTACACAAACTTATGGCTTTTTCGGCCAACAAACGTTGCAGAGCAGACCAGTTCATATATTAACAAGCGCATAGCTAACGTCTATTGTTTTCTCGATGGCATCTCTCCGTGTAATACACTTCCTGATGACTAGAAATAAAGAGAATAGCGATGACCAGAAAACGATTAGTGATAGCGTCGAATCCTGCCTAGAAACCGAAAAGCTGCGCCTCGTTGCCAACCGGAAACTCTCGCGGGCCTCAGGACCTAGACTTACGTCATGCGTAATTATGCGGATTCGGACTCAGACTAGACGCAGCCTGTTTCCCCTTCAAAATAAAAGCGTAGGACGTTTATTGTACAGTAAATCTATGTAATATAACGGCATCGGTTTAACAAAAAATGTAATTATACTTTTCAAACTGTTTTAAGCCCTCCGAGAAGTTTTTAGGACGTCCAGTATCAAATCTTTAGTTTAAAAAGTCTGTTATTTATACAAATACAATTTAAATTTTTCTGGTTTTCTTCCAGTATTAACAACTAACAGCTACAAATGTCACAAATATGAGATTGTTTGTAATTTTGGTAGGTGTTGCAGTTTCCATTTAAGACGTCACTCTTCTGCCTAGGTTGCTTTATCCCACCATCCCCGTCCGTCTCTCTTATAGTCCCGCACTCCACACCCACTTTTAATAATATTTCATAGTTGTGGTGAGGACCACGTTTTGTTCAAACCCGGATTTTATGTCCAATGAAATTACCCTTTTAATTTAGTTCCATCAATTTCTTATTACGGTTTAAACTTGTTATTCTTAAACATAATTCCATCATATAATCATGATCCTAAATGTGTTTGTTCCACCAACTGACAACATAAATTAACCAAACAAAACTAATGGCCTGACATTTTTAACACTTTCAAAACCTGCCTTAAAGATAGCATATTGTATGACTACCCCACGCTGTTAGACTATCTTGCATCCGTCGTCATCCCTTAAAGGGATACTTCGTTTAAAAAGCGCTAAAGTAGCCAAAAATGTAGGAGCGCTTTGGGGCAAGTGGCTTGGTGTTCCTTGCCCCCGCCCGTTTTCATTCATCGTTAGCCATATTAGCGTGCTTTGGGTGGAGTTTCCCTTTAAAGCGCGGTGCTGGATGCCCTGCTTGCGCGTGGCCGTCCGTTGCCACAAGCGGGCGAATTGCACATTATCCTCATTTCTCACCGCGAAAGCTGACCGTTTGCGACCGTGCAGCATGCAGAGGTGAAAACGGACCGCGTCACCGGTCGAGGTTTTAACCCTCTTGACGGTCTTTTACCAAATCGGTAACCTTTATTTTTTTTTTTTACCCCGATAAGATTTTCCCCGACACAGCGTGCACTCATGCATTCGAATAGAGGATTATCGCGAAGGAATTGCATTGAAACCATGAACTACAGTTGGGGGACGGAGCTCTGGGTACGTACGTACGATCGACGCAGGGCTTTGATTGACGAACTGGTGTGTGGGGGGAAATAACATTGGAAAATGCAGAGCTGCATCCCCTCAAAAAAAGAAGAGACGCGTTTCCAAAATCTGGGCATCAGTAATCAGCAGGTGTACGGCGCTAGTCTACAGACTGGTCCGCCTGATTCGCCTCCGAGGCAAATTGCATTGTATGAGCCGCGCAGGCGACGAATTATTTCCTTTTCTTGCCTCACTTCATGCAAAATTTTAGGGCATATTTTGCCTGCATGTTTACACCACTTGCTCTGTTAAAACCACCCCTACTTTATTCAGTTATTAGCCTGCACAGTTGGCTAAATACCCCAGCAAGGAGTAATCCTTAGCTAATGCTGTTCGTTCCTACCCTGGCTGCAAAGTGCATGATAAATATTCCTGTGTTGTTTGTTGTTTTTGTATGGGTATGCGATTGCAAGTCGGTGTTGGCTAGTACATGTCTGATATTAGGGCAGATAGGGTGTCTGATGCCACAGATGGTAACAATGCATCCCACGTGTGATGGAGCCCATCCAACAGACTCAGAAATGGGATGGTTTTCTTCATCATGGCTGTAGGCCTCTTTCTTTTTTGTATTACTACGGATGCTGGATTCTGAAATTATATGACAGTAGATTTGCAATAAAGTGTTTGGCAAAAACGTTTGGAGCATGTGCATGCCCCATCATTGCTTATAATGTTGAAACCTAAGAGCTATAAATACATTTATGCCACTGAGAACATTTCATACTTTGTGTTTCAAACAACTTGGGTGTGCTGGGTTTTATGCATTACGGCTGAGCTTTTTAGTCTGAGAAGGTCTTTAATTTGTCCTGCCTCGCCAGTTATGGTGATGGTCCAAACCGATTCTCACTCACTGCTGAGTAATGAGACTTGGACAAGACAATGACGGCACACGTTGCCAAGTCAGTACAATATAGAAGATGGCTTTAATGGGTGGAGAGGTGTTATAATGTCTTGTTCTCCAGTGGGAGTGACTAATGCAAAGCATAAATTGCACTATTTTTGGAGCCACATATATGGCTCTGAATTTGAACAGCATTTTAGGACTGTGTTCAAAATATCAATGAACAAAATTAAATTGCTCTAAAAAAACACTTTTTTTAAAAAACAGATGCAAGTGCATTAATAAGATTTTAAATCACATCGTGAACACACACCCATTTCAGCTCTTTGGCTAATTAGTGTGTCATTGTGGCTGAAGCATGTGTGTTGAATCGAGTTCAAGTCTGGGTCTAAATCACACTTGCCCACTTGTATATTGAGAAGAGGTCACTGCAGATGTGAATAAATTTTTTACTGGATCTCGGTGTGAGTCCCAGCAGCACCATAGCTTGTCATGGCTATGATGGTAACTAAAGATAGTTAGCTCATAGGGCACTTTATAAACATATTCTCTGATGATTTAGAAAATCTAGTGGTTGCCAGGGATATTATCAATGTAATTAGGAAATGGAAGTAGGTCTGATTATAAGCATCCGATAAATGTTGTAAGTGTAAATATACAACTATTAAAATTTATAGTTGGGGCACCAAGATTTTCCAAACATGTTAAATATGACAAGTACTTTAAAATATTACACTAGCCGGCTTCACACATTTTAGTGTACAAAGAGTGTTGTCACTTTTATGGATTAGTAATGTAGTTTACTGCTTCTGCTAAATTTAGACAATTCTGTTAAACTGTAAGGTGTAATACTGTGAGAATGAACTGCTAAAGTTATGCAAAAAATAACGAATGTTGGCATGATGGTGTGGCGCTGAATCACTCCAGACACCATGCCTGTACTGTAGGACTCAAAGAAAGTGAACAATGACCCAGTGACCTCTTAGAAGAGTGAGAAGCTGCTATAGTCTGACATTACCATAAACACTCTAGATTAAGACCGACAACCTGCAAATCTAAAGCCCCATCTACTGTGTTATAATTTAGACTCGGAGGAGTTCATTTGACAGCGTTGATGCGGCTCTGCGCCTCACAACCTAATTTGAGGTATTAAAAGTGCTTCTATTTTTTTCCTTCTCAGGATCAGTTTGACAACTTGGAGAAGCACACACAGTGGGGCATTGAGTTTGTGGAGCGCTACACCAAGTTTGTAAAAGAAAGATCTGAAATCGAGCTGAGCTATGCCAAGCAAATAAGGTATGTCGAGATGTGCTGGTGTAAAATTTAAAGTAAAACTTGTAAGGGGATTAAAGTCAGATGGATAGAAGTTGCTGTCTCAGTGTTTTTCATGACAGATTTATCAGCACCATTTTTTGAAAGGTTTTATTATCACAGATTTGTCATTGTAAGCATGAAAGATTGATAGTAATGCAATCTGATAGTAGTTGATAAACAGCTTAAGCATCGCCAGTGTTTTTGTAATTACTTTTTAATTAACAATTTAGCATAGATACGATCCAATTGAATGTGCTAAAATGATATTGATCAAATTACTGATCTATCACATCAGCATTTGAAGAATAATCTGGCCAGTTTTAGCCAGTTGCAATCAGTTTTGGTAGTTTTTGAGGAATTAAAAGGAATTAAAAGCTTACCAAGGATATTGTCAAACAGCAAAATATATTTAAGATGTGAGGTGATTTGGTGGTCAAGTGTTTATAGTGTTGTGTATTTTTTTTGTTGTTAAGATTGCATTTTAATATCAACATTTTCGAAAAGGTCATTCCTTTTTTGTGATGATTTGCACTTGGTTTCGCTCATAGTTATACTGAAATTTGCTTCCTCTGCTTCACAAAATATTTATGCACTTGTCATCATGAATCAGCTAAGGCATTAGCATGTTTTATTAGATATGACTTACAGTGGCGCATTTTAAAGGATGTTACAGACTGGAGAATTATTCAGCAGTCACCATATTCATCTGGACGTGTTACGTGCCAAGCGTGAATTGCCATGGTTACGGGGGTTGCTACGGCACTGACCCACATTCTGATGGTCCTGCTCCGGTCACACTGGTGTGGTTCTGTGGCGTGTTGGATGAGTGTGAAGCCACAATCCTTCCTAACAGACTGACCCTAAAGGAGACACACACACAGACACACACACACACACACACTCACACACACACAGGCTTGCTCCTGCAAGATTCCTTTGCACACATACACACGCATAGAAGCATCAGCTGCGAAAACCACTGCATTCATAATTACACACACAGCTGGGGTGCACTGCAGTGTCCGGGCCAGAAGCATGAAACACAGACTGTATGTCTTTCTTCTCATACACAAATGAGAAAATCCTCTTTTTAGCTGCACGTCAATCAGTGCTTTGTTATATCTATGAAGTCTGCCACAGTGCATTTTTGCTCTCCTCGGGCGAGAGAAAAGCTTATTTCACGATGTCTCCCCCGAGCCTGTTGTTCAACACTCGACAACGACTGAAGATTTATCTGACACAAAGCACTTGTTAGTAGACAAACTGCATTGACCTGCCACCAGCCCCCAAATAATAGCTATTGAAAAGACCAGGACGCCGCTGGTTCTGCAGAGGCCCTGCATTCTGCCCAGCGTTTTCGCGCTTCTGCTCATCACAGATGCGTTTAGTCCTTCGCTAAGTGTGTGTGTGCAGACGATACGCGACAGCAACCGTGTGCCTTTGACAAGAAGCTGCAAGATGGTGATCTGCCTAGCAACACGTCAGCCTACAGGGAGGTACAGTTGGGTGTGTGCAGAGAGGGAGAGAGTGAGGGAGGAAGGGAGGGAGGGAGGAGAGAGAGGGGGTGGCACCTTCAATTGTCATTTTCATGAGCATTTTGCTGCCCGGTTTTGCGTTTATTTGAATTAATCTCACAGTATTGGAGTGTGAATCACTTTCCCCTCCTTTTTGTATTTTTTGCAACAATGTAAATTGTATATACAACAAAATTATGTGTGTATATAATATGAGTACTACATATTACACTGTGTTATGAGTATTTAAGAGAGTGATTGATTAAATGCTGTTTTTTTTGCTCTAACCCTAGAAATCTCTCTAAAAAATACCAGCCTAAAAAGAACTCCAGAGAAGAAGATGAGTACAAGTTAGTATTAACACATCCATCCTTTTACCTCTGACCTCACCCACAAATTGTTCATTTCTAGGGGTGTGACGAGACACTGTGAGACTGTCACTTAGGTTCACAAGATTAGGTTCACAAGATTAGTTTCACAAGAACGAGACAAGATCAAATTTTAAGACATGACTGGAGTATGGACTTTTATTTAACTGAAAGACAAGAAGTCAACTGCAAAAGAATGCATTTAGTGAAACTCGACTGACTGAGTCTCTCCACACCATTACTGAGCATCAGCTTCTAACTTCTAATTGAAATTTGAATAATAATATTAAACAGACTGTACATTATAAAATAAATATGTTAAGTAAAACGCTGCAAAATTTAAAATTTAGAGAACATTAACAGATACAATTAGACTAAGATACTGACTGAAGAAATTACACTCAAAATGTTCAAATAACCAACAGCTTGTCTTCTTGTTGCTTCTTTTGGCGTCGTACTGGAAAAATGTGTGTTCGTAATCAGCGTATGAACTTGGAACCATATTAGTGGCCTGATCGGAGACAAACCTCCAATTAACAGTTTTTTGGCACATTCATTACACAGTGCCAAGTTGCCAAATTTTGCTCGTGGCACAAGATCTCGTCACACCCTTATTGTTTCATTTAATAGTCTTGCTTTCCAAACATTTTTACCATACAGTTGTCATTCCTTAAAATAACAGCTTAAGTAATCAAACCGTGACCCCATATTATTCATGGAAATTAAACTTCCCGACCTGGGCATCTGTACGCTACTTTTATTTGAAATGTGATTTCATCTTAAATTCTCCGTATTTTTGGGGATCTTAATAATAATGAACCTCCAACTCACATGATTCAGCTGAGGGGCCTTAATATTTAATTATCAGAAATGTGACATTGTGAAAAAACATATTGCTGCTGCTGCTTCAGACGTGGATCTCGGGAATGCTGGTTTTGACTCCTTCTCTCTGGTTGTTATTGCATCCCGCCAGGTACACCTCCTGCAGAGCATTCCTCATGACCCTGAACGAGCTGAGCGACTACGCCGGGCAGCACGAGGTCATCGCTGAGAACCTCTCGTCTCATATCATCTCGGAACTGTCACGCTACATCCAGGAGTTGAAGGCCGAGCGTAAAGCGGTATGAGCCTCAAAGCTGAGCACACTCCTTCAGTTCAGATTTCTCTTTAAGAACCAAACCAGAAGAGCCAGTCTGCCTTTTTTTCTGCTTTCGAGTGACTGCTGGCTAAAATAGATTATCCTCAAAAAACACGAATCAAGAAGAAGCTGAGCCTGCGTTATTATCATCAGGGTCCTCGTGGTTGGGGGATGGGGCGCAATCAGTCTTCTACACACAAAAAAATCGGATCACGTCCTGATTCGGTCTCTCTAGAGAAAGCCCCCAGCCTCCCATAAATCCTGGGATAAAGAATGTGAAATATGTTATTATTTTGTGGATGAGTTCACGCCACAGTGCGGAATAACGCCACAGTCAAATGTGGGTCACGTATTCGGGTCAGCAGTGTGGGAGCTGGAGCTGGACTCCCTCCCCTCACTTTCCCTCCCTCTGTCGGGCCCCTAGAAGGGCCTGCGAGGCCTGTAGTGGTTGTTTGGCTGGAAGTAACTTGAAGGGGGAGGAGGAGGAGTTCAAGCAGTTTTTCCACACTAATGAAGTTGACACGTTTCTTCCGCCTTGCGTCCTTCATGTTTGAATGGCTCACTGTAAGAGAGCGCTCTTTATGTATGTTTCACGCAGTGTGTGATGGCATCCAGCGAGTGGGAGGAGGCTCGGGCACGAATGTCCCTGACGCGAGACTCGCGTCATCCCGACCTCAGTGACCTTATGCAAATGATTTAGGCTACAATAAGAAGTTTGTCATGAGTGATTACTTTTAGGAAGAATACTGAGCGTTCTTTGTGGACAAACTGTATTGACTGCTTCATCGGGTTCACATTTCCCCCCCATCAGCGTCTTTCTAACAGACTCTCCCACTTCAGCCCTTTTGGGGTCAGACTAGACTGCGTCGTGCCTGCTGTGTCATGCTGAATATTCAAATCGCCTTTTAAAGAGGGACAAGCTGAAATGTCCATCCTGTAATCTCCAGTTTTCATTCCACACGCAAATGGAGCTTTCTCTACCGCTGCTCCTTTTGTGATTTGGAATTAATTTGTCATTAGGGATGTGAACGATGATAACCATTTGGTATGCTCGTATGAGTTTAATGTTACCTTCTGCTTCTTTCGTAGCATTTCCACGACGGCCGGAGAGCTCAGCAGCACATAGAGAACTCCTGGAAGCAGCTGGAGTCGGTGAGTTAGACTCGGCACAAAGACTAGGCCAAACACAGAGACTAATTCAAATACACAAACACAGCAAGCAGAACAAACCTAACAAACATAAGGTACCACTGAGGTACTTATGAGCAAGGTACCGTCCCCAAGGTTAAAAATATCAGTAGCAGCAGGCCAGGTGCAGATACAGGGAGGCAACATCGAGGGTTAAGCAGTAAATCTTTACTGCTGGATGGGGGGGACAAAGACCACTACCATACAACGTTTAAAGAGAGAACAGAAAGCACTGTAAACTTTTATATAAGTTAATGTTAAAATGTACGAAAAAATTATATCAAATCCATATCTGTCATACTGCTGCCAAAAGCTGCCCACAGCTGCTTTATGGATGCATCAGAGCAGAGGTCACGTTTCGTTGTGGTGCACTTTGTGCTGTGGTATGTTCCCAATGACAAGTAAATCACTCACTCACTTTACTAAATTCATATAATAAATTAATATTTTGACTTTATTCTCGTAATATTTCGACTTTTTTCTCGTAACATTTTGACTTTATTCTCGTAATATTTCGACTTTTTTCTCGTAACATTTCGACTTTATTCTCGTAACATTTCGACTTTATTCTCGTAACATTTCGACTTTTTTCTCGTAACATTTCGTGTTTATTCTCGTAACATTTCGACTTTATTCTCGTAAGCTTTCGACTTTATTCTCGTAGTTTCGAGTTTATTCTCGAAATATTACGAGTTTAATCTCGTAATCTTAGATTTTTTTAAGGTGGCACGAAAACGCTGTCGTATGTGTTTACTAACTGTTTATTCAGTTAAACATTTCACAGTAGGCATACACACAGGTTCGAAGACTCGTTCTCGCCTCCTACAGTGCAATTCGGCTAGGTATACATCCGCGCTAAAATATCAAGGTGAAAGTCATCATAGCTTGCGTAGTATAGACCCAGCTCCCAACCCAACTTTGTGAATAGATTAACGGCGTTATTTTTTATCGCCCGATAAGAGTCTCATGTTAACGCAGCACGTTAACGCCAATAATGGCCCACCACTAATCTATACACTAAAAAACAGGCGGATACAGTGAAAAGTTGGAGGTGGCAGTGGAAGTTTGGGTCAAACTTGGTCTTATGATTGTGTTAAATAACCTTCATTTCTGCCTTAGTCACGTGTGTTAACGTCCAAGGCTCTACTTTCTACATATTTGCTCAAAATTGCCTTTATGGACCGTGGCTTTGAACGTAACCCGTTCCCTCGGTGGAAAAAAACAAAAATAAAGCTTGAGCGCTTGGTCACATCAAGATTGCAGCGGTGAGACTGCGACTAATTTCATTTTCAATGTCATTCATTTGCCTTGCCCTGCCCCTCTGCAATAACTCCCCCCACCTTTGGGAGCCACTGCCCTAATTACAGGGACAGTCTCTCTGGTGTAATTTGGGGTTAAGGATCTTGCTCAAGGATCCAACTGTGGTTTCAGGCTCTACTAGAATTTGAACCCTGAATCTTATTTACCCACAGCTTTGTCACTCGGACCACCGTCCTAAATATACTAAACCCAGCACGCAGATTGGACCCAGCGTGCAGACCGAACCTGATGAACACATTAAATTCAGCAAGCTAACAGAGGATGCAGATTAACCTGGCATGAGGAGTAATTGCGGCAAGCAAGCTAAATCCAGTCCACCAAAATAACATGCAGCATGCAGACTTGAACAGAGCACACAAAATAATCCATCAAGAAAGAAAGAGAAAACATTAAAATAGTGAAGACGTTTTACAGTAGTATTTCAGAATCTAAACAGTTCTTTTTACTGGACTCCAGTGGCATTTCCCCAACCTCAGTTTAGTCTAAATTTTTGTACTTCACATGAGACATGAGGCAAGGCAAGTTTGTTTATAGAGCACATTATCATACACATGGGTCATTCAATGTGCTTTACAGAAACAAGATTAAATTAAAAGTAAAGATAAAAAGAAAAAGCAATGAGAAAATGAGTAAAAATAAAGATAAAACAGAAATAAAATGATTAAAAGTGCTGTTAAAATATTTAAAAATCAGGCACAGTTAAGATATTAACAGAAATTTAAAATATTCCAATAAGCTCGGCACTCAGGCGTGGGAAATGAGGGGGAATCGCGTTTAGATTTTTATATATTTCTAGCAATACCCTGAAAAATTGAGCTCTAACATTCCAGGCTCTACCGATTTTTGATCTCGTAAGTTGATCTCGTAATTATTTTCCTCTGAATTTTGAAGCTGCTTAGCTCATTACAAGTTTCATTCTAAATGTTGTGACCTGAAATTTTTCCAAATGTTTTATTTTTTCAGAGTTTTAAATTCTAGGGTAAGAAAGCAGCAACATGCTGTGTTTGTCTGACCCTTTATGCCACACTAATAGTAGCACATGTGTCTGACGTCGTGGGCTGATGGGAGCTGTTTTGCTCTGTTTTAGAGCAAACGACGGTTCGAGCGAGACTGTAAGGAGGCCGACCGGGCCCAGCATTATTTCGACAAGATGGACGCCGACATTAACGTAACCAAGGCAGACGTGGAGAAGGTATGTCCAGAGCAAAGACGGAAGCAGCTACTTTTCTCTCTCTCCCCCCTCTCTGTAATGTCTCGCTGTAATGACGCAGGATCTCCTTCATCCCAGCCCTCGGCTACGGCGGGGCGAGAGATGATGCGGTGAATAAGGGACGGATGCATGTCAGTCATGTTCAGCTTTCATTCCGACTCCTCCCACTGCACCCCAAAGGGTGTCGTCCCATTTCCCACTAACCATAGCTTCTTCCCTGGACGTGTGCCATGCCTTCCTGCAGGGAAACTGGACAGCTGTTGGAACTTAACGAGCTGTGGACAGTTTTACGGCCAGTGTCATAAGGCCGGCTGATTCATGAGAACGAGGCGATTCACTCTGGCAAGAAGCGGCCAGACGTTTATCTCTGTGCCCTCATGTGAACTGCCTCCATATTTTTTCGATGAGTAGCATTTAGTGAAAAGGAATTTTACCTGTTACTTAGTATGATCGTTAAAAGCTTTTAATAATAAATGTGAAGAGTATTGCTATATTGAAGCTTTACCTGGCCTCTGAAAATTTTACACATTAGACCCTCAACCTTCTTTCATTTTAGATAGTTTGGTTATTTTAAGGGGTGTATCTTGATATGTGAAAGCCATACTAAAGATAATGACTTAAGTAAAAGTTAAAATACTTTAGAACACTATAAAGCATCCTATATCAACAGTGCTTACATGTTTTGCTGGTATTAGTAAAGGTTTGCCTCTATATTTCAGTACACCTGTTTTCAGATGATGATGATGAATTCCCAAATTCCTTTAATTCCCAGATGATATGGACTAATCTGTGGCACCAATCATTAAATGCACACAAACGGAGTATGTTTGGTCATGTTGTATGAGTTCAAGTTGTAGGATTTTGTGCCATCAGGCAGTCCCCCCAGGATTTCACAGACGTTTTTTGAGATTGTTGCGGCCTAAATTACCTGATTTTGCGGCAGCTTTTTGGAAAAAATTGCCATGAAAGTTGCAGTGCTTTTAGGCGTTTTGTTGCAGTGAAGCTGCAAGTCAGAGATGCGGAAAAAATTACGTCCCCCTTTATAATGATTCTTTAGCAATTAATTAAAATGAAGGGAGCAAAACCACTATTATTATAAACTGTTAATCATTTTGTTATTTTTGAAGGTAAATATGAGGCGTTTCTTGTGTCTTCTAATCGTAACAAGGAAGTGAGTTTGCTGACGTATGGTCAACGTTTTGACAGTGATTGGTCAAAAAATGTGGAAATGTTGCGGTAATTGTTCACAATTGCACAGTGATGATGAATTTGCAGGGATTGGCCGAATTTGCTTTAATAGTTGCGATCGCGAAATCCTGGAGGGTCTGATCAGGTACTTGAAAGTGTGCTGGTGGGCATTTCACCCCATTCAGGATCAGCATTCCGTTCCGTTTCTGTCACTGCATACACATTGATGATGACAAATATAACAAGGGATGTGGAAATGTACTTGAGTATAAAGTACATTACTTACACTTTAATTGTAACAAAGTAGAGTGAGAGTTGATCATATTGAAATATTGATCGTTCTCAGTTCAAAATAATACTTAACCCTTTTATACATTAATTGTAAGCCACCAAGTCAAAATCTATGAATGGATGTCCACTCAAGTGGACAGTGTGCATGAAAGAATCAATTACAGTAATTCAGTTACAATGACTAAATTACTCTACACCACTGTTGGTTCACTAATTATACCGTCCAGATGTGACAGTTTTCCCGTAGTGGTGTAATGAAACTTATACTTTGCTGCATCTGCAGTCCATCTGTGACTATTAGTTTATTCATGTCACTTTGTTCAAATTCAGTTGTAGTTTGAGATTTGCAGTTCTCTTAATCACTGTATTTTTTCACATTGCTATATTGCTAAAGTATGACACATAACAAAGCACAATTGCAATTCATCTGAAGGGTAAGCATATTTTCTTCACACTGTTCTACACAATACAGAGAACTGTGACACTAATTGACTCTGTTCTTGTTTTTTTAACATGTCTCAAAGCGGTGTTCACTCAAGGTAGGTTTGTAATCACGAGTCGTCTCTCTGTCTGTGGGGAGCTGTTAAATCTGTTTTAGTGTACACCCATAGACATCAACATCAACGTAAAATGTCTGTGGCAAAACAAAATCTGTTGCCTCCTGCGGCCCACCTAGTGCAGGCCTACAAACACTACAGTTTAGAAATTAGGATTATCACGTAGAAGACAGGTCAGGGTTTATGATTTGAGTGATTTAAATGATGCCAAAAACGACCTTTTTATGAAAAAAAGGAAAGAATGATTACAGACTCAGAAGAACAAGCGACCAATTCCTGTCCGTTTCCTGTGCTGTGCGTCTTGGTGTTGGTGTTTTCTTAATGTGCATGCTGAACAAACCTGTGTGCTAAAACCTGGTGAAAGTGACTCTTTTTTGACTTCTTTACTGTTTTGACTTTGTCTCGTGGGTGTGTGTGTGTGTTTGGGTGAGTATGTGAGTGTGTGTGTGTGTGTGTTCTGTCACTGGGTTATAATGACCAGAGGAGCACTCTCTCCTTTTTTTATTTTGCAGTTGACCCTGTCCTCTCTTTTTAATGCTGCTGTTTTTATGTCCTCTGTTTTTATGTCCACTGACCTGAAACACTACTTTTTAAACTTACATAGTTTTGGAGGAGTGGGTCCAGAGGTCCGCTCAGTGCCAGAGTGACCTTCCGGTGTCCCAGTATCAGACCGTGAGCAGGACGTGGGCGGTAATTCACAAAGCAAACCTTCTCAGAAAGGGAACTCTAGCTAAAGGTCAAGACCGCCCAAGAACAGTTGCCTTAAATTAATCTGTAGTCAGACAGTCTTGACATTTAAATAAAAAGGGTCCCGTAAAGGAACACTCAGTAGCAATAAAGCCTGTTTTTTATATCATTTGAAAACGTGCAAATTAATGAACATTCACTTTGAAAATGAAACCTTACTACTGGGGTCGGGCAGTAAATGTGTGGTCAGGAGGTGTCTGCATCATGTTTGACATAATGGAGACATAGATTTTGAAGTTTCTTTTTTTATCGCTTATTAAACCATATACACACAGGTACCACCCAGGCTTCTGCACTATTAATAACACCGAAAATTACATAATTTTTAAATAAATAAATACATACAGAGGTGGACAATAACTAAGTAAATTTACTTGAGTACTGTACTTTGAGGTATCTGTACTTCACTTGAGTAGTATTTTATTTCACTTCACTACAGTTTAAAGATAAATACTGTACTTTTTACTTCCCTACATTTCTTTGAAGGTTCTCGTTACTCGTTACTTTCAAATCTGTGGATGAAGTGGATGTTATTCCCCCTTTTCTAAAACGTGTTCAGTTGTTTGGCAGGTGACAGTCTATCAGTAATCAGTAGGGTTACGTCA